>CAUYQU010069150.1:0-14481 GCA_963574635.1 Cheracebus regulus
TTATTGATTTTTTGATGGGTTTTTTAAAATGTCTTTATCTCCTCCAGTTCTGCTCTAATCTTAGTTATTTCTTGTCTTCTGCTAGATTTTGAGATTTTTGATCTTGCTCCTCTTGCTCTTTCAATTTTGATGATAGAGTGTTGATTTTATATCTTTCCTCACTTCTCATGTGGGCATTTATTGCTAAAAATTTACCTCTAGACACTGCTTTAAATGTGTCCCAGAGATTCTGGTATGTTGTGTCTTCATTCTCGTTGGTTTCAAAGAACATCTTTATATCTGCCTTCATTTCATTGTTTATCCAGTTGACACTCAGGAGCCAGTTGTTCAGTTTCTATGAAGTTGTGTGGTTCTGAGTTAGTTTCTTAATCTTAAATTCTAATTTGATTGCACTGTGATCTGAGAAACTGTTATGATTTCCGTTCTTTTGCATTTGCTGAGGAGTGACTTACTTCCAATTATGTGGTCAATTTTAGAGTAGGTGTGATGTGGTGCTGAGAAGAATGTATATTTTGTGCATTTGAGATGGAGAGTTCTGTAGATGTCTATTAGGTCCACTTGGTCCACATCTGAGTTCAAGTCCTGGATATCCTCGTTAATTTTCTGTCTTGTTCATCTGTCTAATATTGACAGTGGAGTGTTAAAGTCTCCCACTATTATTGTGTGAGAGTCTAAGTCTCTTTGTAGGTCATTAAGAACTTGCTTTATGTATCTGAGTGCTCCTGTATTGGGTGCATATATATTTAGGATTGTTAGCTTTTCTTGTTGCATTGATCCTTTTACCATTATTTAATACCCTTCTTTGTCTCTTTAGAATTTTGTTGGTTTAAAGTCCATTTTATCAGAGACTAGGATTGCAAATCCTAGTTTTGTTTTTGTTTTTGTTTCTCTCTGGCTGTCCTTAGAATTTTTTCCTTCATTTCAACCCTAGTGAATCTGACAATTATGTGCCTTGGTATTGTTCTTCTTGAAGAATATCCTTGTGGTGTTCTCTGTATTTCCTGGACTTGAATGTTGGCCTGCCTTGCTAGGTTGGGGAAATTCTCCTGGATAATATCCTGAAGAGTATTTTACAGGTTGGATTCATTCTCTCTGTCACATTCAGGTACACCTATCAAACATAGATTAGGTCTTTTCACATAATCCCATATATTCTTTGAGGCTTTGTTCATTTCTTTTTACTCTTTTTTTCTCTAACCTTGCCTTCTCATTTCATTGAGTTGATCTTCAGTCTCTGAAATTCTTTCTTCTGCTTAGTCAATTTGGCTATGCTTTGTGAAGTTCTTGTGCTATGTTTTTCAGTTCCATCAGTCATTTACATTCTTTCTAAGCTGTTTATTCTAGTTAGCATTTCATCTAACCTATTTTCAAGGTTCTTAGTTTCTTTGCATTAGGTTAGGACATGTTTTTTTAGCTCAGAGAAGTTTGTTATTCACCACCTTCTGAAGCCTGTTTCTGTCAATTTATCAGACTCATTCTCCATCCAGCTTTGTTCCCTTGCTGGTGAGGAGTTGTGACCCCTTGGAGGAGGAAAGGCTTTCTGGCTTTTGATGTTTTCATCCTTTTTGTGCTGGTTTCTTTCTATCTTCATGGATTTATCTACCTGTGACCTTTGTAGTTGGTGACTTTTGGATGGGATCTCTGAGTGGACGTCCTTTTTGTTGTTGGTGAAGCTATTTCTGTTTTTTAGTTTCCTTCTAACAGTCAGGCCCCTCTGCTGCAGGACTGCTTGAGGTCCAATCCAGGCCCTGCTTGCCTGGGAATCACCTGTGTGGTCTGCAGAACAGAAAGGGTTTCTGCCAGTTTCTTCTTCTGTTATCCTCATCTCAGAAGGGTACCTGCCAGATGTCAGACTGATCTCTCCTTTATGAGGTGTCTCTTTGGATATAGGCGGGTCAGGGAGCTGCTTAAGGAGACAGTCTGTCCCTTATGGGAGCTCAAGTGCTGTGCTGGGATCTACATTGTTCCATTCAGAGCTGCTGGGCAGGTACGTTTTAAGTCTGCTGCAGTGGAACTCATAACCACCTCTTTTCCCAGGTGCTCTGTCCTGGGAAGGCAGAGCTTTATTTATAAGTTCCTGACATGCTGCTGCCTTTTTCAGAGATGCCCTGCCTAGCAAGTAAGTAGTCTAGTCACAGTCTGCCAACAGAGGCACTGCTGAGCTGCCGTGGGCTCTGCCCAGCTGCTGTGTAAACTTCCTTGTGTTTTGTTTACAGAGGTACAGTTCGAACTGCCTTGGTAATGGCAGTCTGCCTCAGTAATGGCAGATTACCTTGGCTATGGCAGACTGCCTTGGTAATGGTGGACTTCCTCAGTAATGGTGGACTGCCTTAGTAATGGCACACTGCCTTGGTAGTGGTGGACTGCTTCAGTAATGGCAGATGCTCTTTCCCCCACCGAGCTGAACCATCCTGGGTCCTGCTGTGCTTGCTGAGAAACCTCAGTCCAGAGCGTTTCAGATTGGTGGTCTTTGTGGGGGTGGGACCCACCAAGTCAGATCACCTGGTTCCCTGTTTCAGCCCCCTCTCTTTCAGTTGAATGGGCAGCTCTGTCTCCCAGGCGTTCCAGGTACCAGTTGAAATGGCCACCCAGATTTGTGTGAGTTTTTGGCAGAAACCCACAGCACCAGCTGAAACAGCCATGCTGGAAACCCGTGGCACTTTTTGGCCTGGGAATCTCCTAGTCTGTGGGCAGTAAAAACTCATTTGGAAATGCAGTAATCACTCACCCTCTGCATTGTTCTTGCTGGGAACTGCACTCCAGAGCTGTTCCTCTTTGGCCATATTGGATCCTCTCCCCAGTTTATTCTCCATTTTCATTTTTAACAAGTCCTCTAGTAATGCTAATACTCTGACATGGGGACCACATTTTGAAATCACTGTCCTAAGAAAAGAAGGTCCCTTAGAGGAATCTCAGTGGACATGAGTGAAACCCACAAGTTTCACCCATCGTTTTCCTCAAAAAGATATTCATCCTCCATTGCCAAACCTTAGAGTATTGGGATTTGTTTCCTCACAGTAGGATTCAAACCAAGCCCTAGAATTATCATTGGAATTTTTATGGCTAAAAAGAAAAAAATGAAAAGGGCATTCTGCAGCAAGTGGGAGGAAGAACCTTGGAATCTATGTATCAGGTAAAACAGGATAAAAGGTGAAAGACAACTTTTATACAGCCTTTGGAGAGATCATTTTAAAGCAACCATAATACCTTATTTCTACATGGATTTTTACAATTCAAAACACCTTGGACTCCATCACCATTTTTCAAGTGTTTGTGGAGCACAGATTATTCATTCAGCAGCAGTTTTAGGGAATAAAAAACAGAATGGCACTTATCATAAACTGCCTTAAATCAACTCAGGAGACAATGACTTATTTCCAGAACCTTCAGAAGTATTGAAACCCTGACCAGAGGTTATACTTTTTTTTTTTACTGGATCAAAAACACACAAACAAAAAAAGAATGCATAAATTTCCAAACTCAAGCTGAAAAAATAGGAAACCCAAATCTCATTCTTGGCCACTTCTATATTACTTTTGTATCATCCCTTCTCTTGTCCCTTTCTTTCTGTCCCCTTTTCAGAAATAACGTGTACTGGTATAGAGACATTTTCACCTGCACATGGAAAGAAAAAAGGTTAAGTATCTCTCAAAATGACAGAAAATGACAGGTTCACGTCTATTAAACAACAAAGTAAATTAGCAAAGTGAGAGTAAGAGGAACTCCAGGGCACCATTTAAAGAAAACTTCCACTTCTGAGCCTGGGTCACACGATTCCAAGTATGACAATATATCTGAAAGGAGATGTTCTCATAATCTCTCATTCCAACCATTATACAGCAAGAAAGAAAAGTAAAGTTAACACAATGGGGAATAACATTCTTGATTTGGAGACTTGAAGAGTTGACAGTAGACCAGGAGGGGAGATTCTATTTGGACGATGGTCCCTTGGTAAAGATGGTGAATGGGCATTTGGAATTACCCAACAGAGCTAGTCCTACATAGAGGAAAAGAGGCTGGCCTTGTGGATTCCATGCCAGGAAGTATAATTGAGTATAATTTCACTTAAAAGAGGAAAGATAAACACAACCTTCTTAGCCAAGATAGAGAAGATTTCCAGAGTTTAAAGAAATGTATTTCTTAGCTAGGGTACAGAAAACTTTTACTGTACTAATTATTACAATTTCTAATTGCTCTGTAATGTTGTGGTGAATGTGGCTGGCGTTTGTCCACACTCCTTCTTCAGCTGTATCATCTCCCATTTGCTGTGAGTTTTGGAGATAATAATAAACAGCTCACCCCTCTATTCCAGAGAACCACCCTGACCCAGATGAAAGCCACCTTGCCTGGGTGGATACACCTCTTCCCCTCCCTCGTCTAGGGCTGACTCAGCCAGTGACCTCCTGAAGGGATACCCAAGGCCAGTCTCTTTTTCTCTATGTAGGACTAGCTCTGTTGTATAATTTGTGCTCCAGAGTGTCCTGTAGGGTCAGACTGAAGCTAGTCCCTCCTGAAACCACATTCTTGCTTGGTGTTTTCCCCATCCTGTTCTGGTTCCCTCATTCCCCTATTGAGCACACCCCCAGTAAATCACTTAAACAAGGATCCCTAGCTCAGATTTTGCTCTGCAGAATCCAATCTATGACCACTGATACAATAAGCACTCCCAGGAGACAGACTGTAAAGATGGGGATCCTGGAGTTGGATCAATTTCCAGCTGGGTGATGAGAACCCTATTGCTGGTGATAAGTGGAGTGCTGATAGTCCTTGGAATGCTGGTGCATTTTACTGGCTCTCGTCTATGGTGACCTGTGATGGGATACAGGTGGAAGCGGTGCAATAGCTGGGACAATGCTCTGGGTATTTTAGAGATATGAGGAAATAACAACTATAAAAATGTTGAATTGGTTGGCCATTGCTCAGCACCACTGATTGAAGAGAAAAAAATGACAGGTTCAAGTCTATTAATCAACAAAATAAATTAGCAAAGTAAGAGTAAGAGGAACTCCTAAGCACCATTTAAAGAAAACTTCCGCTTCTGCACCTGGATAGCAGCCACAGTTGAAGAACAGAGGAAAAAAACTTAATTGTTAGCAATGCATCAGAGAAAGCTGGATCTCAGCTTAGACAGGTCTCTTACACAAACTTCAGGCCTTGAAAGGAGTAGGACCTGATGCTTGGATGGGGATATCTGTACAGACACGGTTAAGAACCTTGAATCTTGGGTTATCCTGAATCCTATGCACCTGAAAATGTGACCAATTTTCTCTTATTGGAAAATACACACACACACACACACACACACACACACACACACACACACACACACATTTGAAGTTATACAAAGATATCAAGTGAGGCAGGTATCTTAGACAATTCTGACCTCCTCAGGACTTGCTCTACTTCCTCTCTTCATTCATAATTAGAGTAAAATCTCAGCACAACCTGATCAAAGAGTGTTGGGCCAGGTAAAGCAGAAAAGAAATTACATGCCTAAAAACATCGAGACCTGGATGACATGTTATCATCAAGAACTGGCAGTGGTTCTGCAGGGGGTGAGATCAAGAGAAGATAGGCTGTAAAGCTGTGTTAGGGAGAGTTTTGCAATATGGTGGCACTTTCCAGTGACACAGGATTTAATGCCCTGGCAAGAGCCCCAGTGATTGCTGTCATTGGCTGATAGAATTATCTTTGAAAGCTTGAAAGAAAGAAAGACCTATAGTAAGCAATATAGAGATGCCAAAATTGCTGTAGCAAACGATAGAGGAAGAGCTTAAAAGGCTCACAGAAGCAACATGCAAGGAATGGGTCCGTTCTATGAGACAAAGAACCCTGTACCGACCATATTTCTTAGGGCGGCCTACAAGACATGCTCTTTTCCAAAGCAATAACATCAGAAGGATCTTTGGGAATAAGGATGTGAGATATTGTTAGAGCACTGGGTTCCCTAATGGCAATGCAGATGATAGGATCTGAGAATAGCAGAGGCCAGGTGGCAGCATGTACCAGTAGAAGAGCGGTGGACAGAATCACTATAATCCACAGTAAGTTCAGAATGAGTCAGCAAAGCAAGACCCACAGAATTTATGGAAAGGGCTCATAGAACATTTTGTCCCTAGGGGCAAGATAGAAAGGCAGCTAATAAGGGTATTTGAATATGAATATTCAAAAGAGATAGGTGACTGTGAAGTAGAAGTTTGAGGTCAGCTATGCTCAGCAAAAAACCATATTTCCATGCTCAGCTTTTAGGTCTGAGCCAGTTCTGTGACCCAGAACACATCAACTGAAAAAAAGGAGAGATGTTGCAACACCATAGATCAATCCCTAAATTACTCAGATAGTTCCAAACAACTGAATACAGATTGATGCTGATAGCCAAAGATCCCAAACACCACCATAGCCTGTGATGGTTAATATTGAGTGTCAACTTGATTGGATTGAAAGATACAAAGTGTTGACGCTGGGTTTGTATGTGAGGGTGTTGCCAAAGGAACTTAACATTTGAGTCAGTGGGCTGGGAAAGGCAGGCCCATGCTTAACTGGGGGGACACCATCTAATCAGCTGCCAGTGAATATAAAGCAGGTAGAAAAAACATGAAAAGGAGAGACTGGCCTAGCTTCCCAGCCTACATCTTTCTCCCATGCTGGACGCTTCCTGCCCTCGAACATCAGACTCCAAGTTCTTCAGTTTTGAGACTTGGACTGGCTCTCCTTGCTCCTCAAGCTTGCAGACAGTCTATTCTGGAAACTTGTGATCATGTAAGTTAATACTTAATAAACTCCCCTTTATATTATATCATATATTACATATCATATATATCATATATTATATATATCATATATTATATATATCATATATTATATCATATATATCATTATAATATCATATATAATATATATATGATATATATATATATATATATCCTATTAGTTCTGTCCCTCTAGAGAACTAATACATTACCCTCCTGCTGACAGTAGAGGTATATGGAAGTCAGCTAGTAAACAGAGTCCAAACAATGTCTGTCTCACAATGGGTACAGGTGGGCCTTAGCCTAATTTCCAAATGTATAATTGGGATGGTCATACTTAGCAGTTGGCAGAATCCTTTGTTCCTTGAATTGTAAAGTTAGAACTGTTGCTATAGCAAAGGCCAAGAGAATGATCCTGGATATGCCAGTAAGACACGTCCATGAGGGTAATGAATTTATAAATATATATATGATTATATATATATTTGTGTGTATGTATACATATATATAGTATATGTATTTATGTATATGTAGTCATATATAACATATAGTATATATAATACATCTGTATGAGTTTCCTATGACTGCTATAACAAAGTACACAAATTAAGTGGCTTTAAACAACAGAAATTTATTTTACAGCTCTGGAGGCTAGAAATCTAAAAACAAGATGTCAGCAGGGCTATGCTTTCTCCAAAGCCTTAAAAGGAGGATTCTTCCTCATCTTTTCCATCTTCTGGTAGCTCTAAGGCAATCCATCACCTGTGGCAGCAACTCCAATCTCTGGCTCCAGATTTACATAACTTTCTTCCCTCTGTGTCTGTATCTGTGTCTAAATGTCCCTCTTTTAATAAAGATACCAGTCATATCAGAGAAAGGGTCTACCCCGTTCCAGTATGACTCACTAATCTTAGCTAATAACATTTGCATTGACCATATTTCTCAACAAGGTCACATTCATAGATACCAGGGGATAGGACTTCAATATATCTCTTGGGGACATAATTCAATTCATAACAGCATCTCAAGGAAATGTCAAAAATTAGTGCCAACCTCCAAGCCTTAAAGCATAAACGAATGGTGGTCCCTATTTAATATACTAGCCTGACCTTGCAAAAACTGTGTAGACCACCTGTTAGCCAAGAGTAACCAAGCACACCAAAAGTATGTCACCACTGAACTGGTAAATGTTTCCTTTTTCATTCTTATCAGAAAGGATTGGAAGAAGTTCTAATTCACATAAACAGGTAATAGTGTATGTTTACAGTCTCACCCCAGGGCTGTGTTAATTCTCCTGCTCTTTGTCATATTATTGTCAGCACAGCCTTGCATCATCTGGACATTCTGCAGAACATCACACTGGTCCATTATATTGAGGATGCCATGTTAATCATACCTGATGTGCAAGAAGTAGCAAGTATTCTCGATACTTTGGAAAGAAATGTGTGCTCTAGAGGAATATTCAAGAAGCTGCCACATAAGTAAACATCTTAGGGTTCCAGTGTTCTGAGCATCCTGGGATATAAAGGATAAATTACTATCTTGTCTCCTAGCATTGAAAGAGAACCACAGTATTCAGTAGACGTCTTTGACATTGAAGTGCAACATAAAATAAATTTGAGACTACTGTTATGATCCATTTGCCAGACAAGGCAAAGAAATGTTACTTTTGAGAGGAGCCCGAGACAACAAATGGATATGCATAAGGTCCAGGACTGTTGCTTGTACCATATCACCCATAGTGCTAGAATTATTTGTAGTACCAAAATGTGTTTTATATAATTCACACTTCTAGGGTTCCAGAGCAAGGCTATGACATCTGCAGTACAGAACTATAAACTATTGATAAACAACTCCTGGCATACCATTGGGCCCCAGTAGAAAATGAGTATCAAACCATGGAACCTCAAGTGACATCAAGTGACTGTGTGACCAGAACAGCTGAAAACAGTGATGTGCTAGAGACAGTTCATACCAGCAGATCTCTTCCCAACTCCACATTCTGATATCACTTTGGCACTTGAAATCAGCCATAGTGGAAATATTTACGCCATAGAAGTCAGCAAATGCTACAAGCCAAGGCAGTATTTTTCAGAAATGATCATTAAACATTTACTAGCATACCACAGATACTGATAGATCCAATAAATCATAAAATGAGGTGACCCAGCAGCAACTTACCATAACATGGATAGGATATGCCCAGGGTCAAATGTGAGCAGGTGTAAGAGGATGTAAGAAAGATATACATACATATGTCACAAACCCACATGCCATCTGTCACTGTTACAATGCTTCTCCCCTATTTCACACCTGTGAATTCATGAAGGGTTTCCTGTGACCTGTGATGAGGGAGAAAAATCTCAAGACTGGTACATGGATGGATCGACTCAGTATGTGGGTGTAAGCTGAACAGGAACTGCTGTTGTATTACAGAGTAACACTGTAAAATAGTAGTTAAGGAAAGATGAGGAGTGTCCTGAAATTAGGATATATGGACTAATGGCTTACCTAGCTGACTGGTTGGGGCCTTGGAGCAAACAAGATTGGATGCAGGCATGAAAAAGTCTGGGTAAGAGGCATATGGATGAACCTATGAGAGTGGGCACAAAGTATAGGGATTGTTCTATTGTACATTTGTGCCTACCAGACAGAATCCACTGCAGAAGAACCCTACAGAATCCCAACGATAACTGGGCCAGACATGTCAGCAATTCTCTGTACTTGGCCACCGTAATGCCTGGAAAATGGTCTTACATACAGTGTAGCCATAGTGATTGAGACAGAAGCTACAAATGGACCTAACAGCATAGGCTCCATCACTTCAAAGTTGATTTAGTAACTGCTGCTGCTGAATGTTGGACCTCCTTGCAACAGAAAGCAAAGCTGAGACAATCTCTCAAGGAGACCAACCTGCCATTTGGTGGCAAGTTGATTACATAAGAAACCTTTCACCCAGGAAAAGGTTGTGCTTACTGCAGCCAGAATTAACATGTATTCTTGGTCTGGGTTTGCCTTTCCTGCCCAGTGTCTCAGCCAGTTCACTATCCAAAGACTCAAAGCATATGATAACCCAGCTGGAATCCACAAGATATTTACTCAGGCCAAGGGATCACTTTACAGCAAAGGATGTGTGGTGTAGAGGAAATAACCAGGGAGTGCACTGGTCCTATGACCACCACACCAACCAGAAGCTGCCAGCAATAGAAAAATATGTAATGGGCTCAAATTTGCTACTGAGGGGCTAGCAGGCAGATGACACTCTGTAGCATAGAACACTGTACTTTAGGATGAGGAATACACTTTAAACTAATAGCCATTATGTGGTTCTATAGCCTAAATAGAAGAACACATGGGCACAGAGCCAAGGCACAGAAGTAGAAGTGTCTTTGCTCATCTTTACTGTCCTTGCAATAACTGTGGCTGCCTATTTCCATGATTTAGCAGCAGTCTTACCTTTCCTTGATGATCAGGATACATTATCCCAGCAAATATGTTAACTTCTTTGTTTGCTTATTCATCTACTGGTATAAGGAGCCCAAAGTGATCAGGTAGCAGCTATAACTTCAAGTTTAGTGGTATATTTATTGTATTCCCTGGTAGGAATGTTCCCCATGTAAGAACCAGGACCACTGGATTCATAGAGCCTATGGGGAAATAGGAAGTCATAAATGCTCTCTAAATCTCCAGACTCAATCTACATTTCCTGCTTTTATTTTATGTGACTCACCTGCAGTATGCTTAATTACTTCATTTTTCCTGTCTCTAATCTTGTTCCTATATGGCCAGGCTGGTCATCTCCATCATCTTAACTTGTCCTTTGCATTCCCCTTCCTTTCAAATTTTGTTCTTTTCTCATTCTAGAAACTCATTTGGGGATTCCATTTCCCTGTCTATAAAACATTCAACTATCATTTTATATGCCCAAAACTTATAAGTCAGCTTCTCTACATCTAATCTTGCTCTTGAGTTACACGAATATTTTCAGATCAGCATTTGACAGATATCAAAGCCAGACAGGGCACTACAAGAAGAGAAAATTCCAGGCTATATCCCTGATCAACACAGAAGCAAAAATCATCACAAAAATACTAGCAAACTGAATTCAACTGTACATTAAAAGCACCATTCACCATAATCAAGTTGGATTTATCCCAGGGATGCAAGGATGATTCAACATATGCAAATCTAAAAAAAAAAATCAAAAACCATATGATCATCTCAACAGATACAGAAAAAGCAACTGACAAAATTCAAAAAACTTCCATAATAAAAACAACTCAACAAATTAGATATAGAAGTAAAGTACCCCACACAGTAAAGACCATATATGACAAACCCATAGCTAACATCATAGCCAAAGGTGAAAACTTAAAAGTTTTCCTGCTAAGATGTGAATCAAGACAATGATGCCCACTCTTACCACTTCTATTCAACATAGTACTGGAACCAGCGCAATTAGTTAAGAGAAATAAATAAAAGATATCCAAACTGGAAAAGAAGAAGTTAAATTGTTCCTATGTGAAAATGACAAAATCTTACAAATAAAAAAACCCTAAAGACTCCATAAAAAAATATTAGAACTATTAAACAAAATTCAGTAAAGTTGCAGCATATAAAATCAACATAAAAAATTGGTAGCATTTTTATATACTAATAACAAATTAACTAAAAAAGAAATCAAAAAAACAATCCTATTTACAACAACTACAAAAAAATTACTTAGAAATAAATTTAACCAAGGAGGTGAAAGACCTGTATATTGAAAACTGTAAAACACTGAAACTGAAGAAGACTCCGACATATGGAAAGAGTCTATGTTCACAAATTTGAATAATTAATATTGCTAAAATGTTATTCTATCCAAAATGATCTACAGATTGAATGTAACTCCTATCAAAATTCCAATGGCATTTTTCACAGAAATAGAATAACCAATTCTAAAATTTGTTTGAAACCACAGAATACTCTGAATAGCTAAAGCAATCTTAAGCAACAATAACAAAGCTGAAGCCACTACACTACCTGATTTCAAAATATACCACAAAGCCATAATAATCAAAACAGAATAGCACTGTCACAAAAACAGATACATAGACCAACAGCACAGAAGAGAGAGCGCAGAAATAAATCCACACGTTGATTGTCAATTAATTTTTGACAAAGGTGCTAAGAATACACAATGAGAATAGTCTTTTTAATAAATGGTGTTAGGAAAACTGGATATTCACATGCAAAAGAATGAATTAGACCCTCATCTCACACCACAAACAAAAATCAACTAAAAATACACTAAAGAGTTAAATGTAAGACCTGAAAATGAAAAACTACCAGAAGAAAACATAGAGAGGAAGCTCCATTACATTGGTCTGGGCAATAATTTTTTTACGTATAAACCTGAAAGCATGGACAACAAAAGCAAAAATAAACAATTGAGATTATATCCAACTGAAAAGCTTCTGTACAGCCAAGCAAACAATCAACAGAGTAAAGAGACAACCTACAAAATGGGAGAAAATATGTGTAAACCATACATCTGATAAGGGGTTAATAGACAAAATATATAAGGAACTCAAGCAACTCAACAGTAATTTTAAACATGGACAAAGGATCTGAATAGATATTTCCCAAAAGAAGAAACACAAATGCCCAACAGATATATAAAAAAAGTTCGAGGAGGAGATCCAAGATGGCCGATTAGGAGCAGCTCGGGATTGCAGCTCCCAGCAAAAGCACAGAGGGTGAGTGGATGCCGCATTTCCAGAAGGATTTTTATTGTCCACAGACCAGGAGATTCCCAGGCGGAGGAGCCCCATGGGTCACCAGCGTCACTGTTTTGGCCAGTGCAGCTGTTTTGGCCAGCACCACTGTTTCGGCCCGCGAGGCTGTTTTGGCCGGCACGGCAGTTCTCTGCACAAAATACATGGGTCTGGGTGCCGTTTTAGCTGGTGATTGGAGCTCCTGGGATAGAGAGTAACCCATTCAATGATTTAAAAAGCGGGGACTGAAACAGGGAGCCAGGCCAGGAGATTCCCAGGCAAAAAAGCACCACGAATCTCAGCACGGCTGTTTCAGCTGGTGCAGTGGGTTGCTGCATGGGAAATCACACAGATCCTGGCGCCTTTTCAACAGGTGCCTGGAACATCTGGGACACAGTCTCGCCTGTGCAACTAAATAAAAAAAAGGGCTCTGAGGCAGGGAGCCAAGTGATCAGGCTCGATTGGTCCCACCTCCACAAAAACACAGCAATCTGAAATGCCCTGGATTGAGAGATTCACAGCAAACACACAGTGGAACCCAGGATAGTCCAGCTCTGTGGGGGAGGGGCGTCCGCCATTACCGAGGCAGTCCACCACTACGGAGGTAGTCCGCCATTGCTGAGGCAGCCTACCATTGCCGAGGCAGCCCGCCTTTACAGAGAGAGTCCATCATTATAGAGGTGAGCCACCATTGCCGAAGCAGTTCTAACTATACCCATATAAACAGGACTGCAGGGAAGTTCATACGACAGCTGGGCAGAGCCCACAGCTGCTCAGCAAAGCCTCTGCAGGCAGACAGTGACTAGGCTGCCTCCAGCCCCCGAAAAAAAGGCAGCAGCACAACAGAAATTCATAAATAAAGCCATAAATCCCTGGGACAGAGCATCTGGGAAAAAGAAAAGTGGGGGTGTTTATGAGTTCAGCTGCAGCAGACTTAAACGTACCTGCCAAGCAGCTCTGAATGAACAACAGAGCTGACAGCTCAGCACATGAGCTCCTATAAAGGACAGACTGTCTCCTGAAGCAGCTCCCTGACCCCTGTATATCCAAAGAGTCACCTCATAAAAGAGAGCTCAGACTGACATCTAGTGGGTATCCTTCTGGAACAAAGATAGCCGAAGAAGAAACTGCCAGCAACCCTTACTGTTCTGCAGCAGCTGCAGGTGATCCCCAGGCAAACAGGGTCTGGAGTGGACCTCAGCAGTCCTACAGCAGAAGGACCTAAATGTTAGAAGGAAAACTGAGAAACAGAAAGAAATAACTTCATCATCAACAAACTTCATCAATCAACGTCCACTCACAGACCCAACCTGAAAGTCAACAACTACAAAGATGACAGGTTGATAAATCCACAAAGATGGGAAGAAATCAGTGCAAAAAGATGAAAACATCCGAAACAGAATGCCTCTCCTCCTACAAGGGATCACAACTCCTCACCAGCAAGGGAACAAGGCTGGATGGATAATGAATGTGATGAATTGACAGAATCAGGCTTCAGAAGATGGGTAATAAGAAACTTCTCTGAGCTAAAAGAACATGTTCTAACCCAATGCAAAGAACCTAAGAACCTCGAAAAAAGATTTGACGAAATGCTAATGAGAATAAACAACTTAGAAAGGAATATAAGTGAATTGATGGAGCTGAAAAACACAACATGAGAACTTTGTGAAGCATGCACAAGTTTCAATAGCCGAATTGACCAAGCAGAAGAAAGGATATCAGAGGTCAAAGATCAACTCAATGAAATAAAATGAGAAGGCAAGATTAGAGAAAAAAGAGTAACAAAGAATGAACAAAGTCTTCAACAAATATGGGACTATATGAAAAGACCTAATCTACGTTTGATAGGTGTACCTGAATGTGACGGAGAGAATGAATCCAAGCTGGAAAATACTCTTCAGGATATTATCCAGGAAAACTTCCCCAACCTAGCAAGGCAGGCCAATATTCAAGTCCAGGAAATACAGAGAACA
>CAUYQU010069153.1:0-30265 GCA_963574635.1 Cheracebus regulus
TTGACCCAGCAATCCCATTACTGGGTATATATCCAAAGAATTATAAATCGTTCTATTATAAGGACACATGTACAAGGATGTTCATTGCGGCACTGTTTACAATAGGAAAGACTTGGAACCAACCCAAATGCCCATCGATGATATACTGGACAGGGAAAATGTGGCACATATACACCATGGAATACTATGCAGCCATAAAAAAAGTTGAGTTCATGTCCTTTGAAGGGATATGGATGAAGCTGGAAACCATCATTCTCGGCAAACTGACACAAGAACAGAAAATCAAACACTGCATTCATCATTCATTGGTGGGTGTTGAACAATGAGAACACATGGACACAGGGAGGGGAACATCACACACTGAGGTCTGTCGAAGGGAACTAGGGGAGGGACAGCGGGGGGTGGGGAGTTGGGGAGGGATAACATGGGGAGAAATACCAGATATACGTGATGGGGAGGAAGGCAGCAAACCACATTGCCATGTATGTACCTATGCAACCATCTTGCATGTTCTTCACATGTGCCCAAAATCCTAAAACGCAATCAAATATATATAAAATTTTTTTTAAAAAAATGTTAGCCAGCAGCTTAAATGTAAATGGGCTAAATGCCCCAATTAAAAGACACAGACTGGCAAATTGGTTAGAATCAAGACCCCCATCAGTGTGCTGTATTCAGGAGACCAATCTCATGAGCAAAGACACACATAGGCTCAAAATAAAGGCATGGAAGAAGATTTACCAAGCAAATGGAAAGCAAAAACAGCAGGGTTGTAATCCTAATCTCTGATACAAAAGGCTTTAAACAAAAAAATATCAAAAAAGACAAAGAAGGCCATTACATAATGGTAAAGGGATCAATGCAACAAGAAGAGCCAACTATCCTAAACATATATGCACCCAATACAGGAGTACCCAGATTCATATAACAAGTTCTTAGAGACCCACAAAGAGATTTAGACTCCCACACAGTAATAGTGGGAGACTTTAACACCCCACTGTCAATATTAGACAGATCAATGAGGCAGAAAATTAACAAGGATATTCAAGACTTGAACTCAGTTCCGGACTAAGCAAACCTGATAAACATCTACAGAACTCTGACCCAAAATCAGCAAAATATACATTCTTCTCAGCACCACATCGCACTTATTCTTAAATCGACCACATAATTGAAAGTAAAACACTAATCAGAAAATGCAAAAGAATGGAAATCATCCGGGTGTGGTGGCTCACGTCTGTAACCCCAGCACTTTGGGAAGCTGAGGCAGGCAGATCATGAGGTTAGAAATTCAAGACCAGCCTGACCAGCATGGTGAAACCCCGTCTCTACTAAAAATGCAAAAAAAAATTAGCCAAGCATGGTGGCATGGGCCTGTAGTCCCACCTACTCGGGAGGTTGGCAGGAGAATTGCTTTTTTTTTTTTTTTTTTGAGGCAGAGTCTCACTCTACCGCCAGGTGCCAGGCTGGAGTGCAGTGGCGTGACCTCGGTTCACTGCAACCTCTGCCTCCTGGGTTCAAGCAATTCTCCTGCCTCAGCCTCCCAAGTAGGTGGCAGTACAGGCCCACGCCACCATGCCCTGCTAATTTTTTGTATTTTTAGTAGAGACGGGGTTTCACTATGTTGGCCAGAATGGTCTCGATCTCTTGACCTCGTGATCCGCCCACCTCTGCTTCCCAAAGTACTGGGATTACAGGCTTGAGGCACTGTGCACAACCAGGAGAATTGCTTAATCTGAGAGAAGGAGGTTGCAATGAGCCAAGATCACGCCACTGCTCTCCAGCCTGGGTGACAGAGCAAGATTCTGTCTCAAAAAAAAAAAAAAAAAGAATACACAAAAAGAATACAAAATGCAGAAAAGATAATCTCTTTAATAATTAGTGTAGGGAAAATTGAATATCCACATTTAAAAGAATAAAATTGTACTCACACCACACACAAAAATCAACTCAAAATGGATTAAAAACATAAACATAAGACTTGAAACTTGTAAAACTACTAGAAAAAAACATAGAAGGGAAGCTCCACAATTTTTGTCTAGGAAATGATTTCCTGAATATGACCCCAAAACACAGGCAACAAAAGCAAAATAGACAAATGGTATTATATCATACTAAAAAGTTCCTGCCCAGTAAAGAAACCAATTGACAGACTGAAGAGACAATCTATGGAATGGGAGAAAATATTTGCAAATCATACACCTGATAAGGGGTTAACATCTAAAATGTATAAGGAACTCAAATAGCTCAGTAGCAAGAAAACAAATAATCCAGCTTTAAAATGGGCAAAAAAATCCTGAATAGGCATTCCTCTGAAGAAGACATACAAATGGCCAACAGGTATATGAAAAAAATTCTCAAATCACTAATTACTAAAAAAATGCAACTCAAAATCACAATGAGATATCACTCACACCTGTCACGTCACTATTATAAAAAAACAAAAATAACAAGTGTTAGTGAGGATATAGAGAAACTGGAATCCTTTAATAGGATTAGTGGTAATTTAAAATGATGTAGTCATGTAGAAATAGTATACAAATTACTCAAAAAATTAAATCTAGAACCATGTGACTCAGGAATCCCACTTCTAGGTATTTATCCAAAAGAACTAAAATCAGCATGTTGAAGAGATATCTGCATGTGAATGTTCATTGAAGAACTATTCACAACAATCTTAATGTAGAAATAACCTAAATGTTGTTTGGCTAAAAAATATTGTTGAATGGATAAAGAAAATGTGGTATGCACATGCAATGGAATGCTATTTCTCTTTTAAAAAGAAAGAAGGAAGCCAGGTGTGGTGGCTCACACCTATAATCCCAGCACTGTAGGAGGTCACGTGGGGGCAGATCACAAGGTCAGGAGTTTGAGATGGGCCTGACCAACATGGTGGAACCCCCCCTCTACTAAAACTACAAAAATTAGCTGGACATGGTGGTGGATGCCTGTAATCCCTGCAACTCAGGAGTCTGAGGCAGGAGACTCACTTGAATCCAGAAGGCAGACATTGCAGTGAGCCAAGATTATGCCGTTGCACTCCAGCCTGGGTGACAGAGTGAGAAAAAAAGAGAAAGAGAGAAGGAAGGGAGGGAGGAAGGAAGGAGGGAGGGAGGAAGGAAGGAGGGAGGGATGAAGGAAGGAGGGAGGGAGGGAAGGAAGGGAGAAAGAAAGAAAGTGAAAGACGGAAGGAAGGAAGGAAAGACAGAAAAAGAAAGAAGGGAAAGAAGGAAGGAAGGATAAGGGATATCATAGATTAATTTTGAAGACATTATGCTAAGTGAAATATGTCAGTCACAGAAAGACAAATACTGCATGATCCACTTCTATAAATTATCTAAAATAGTCACATTCATAGAATCAAAGACTGAAATGGTATTTTCTAGGGCAGGGGAAAGAAGGAAATGGGAAATTATTAATCAACAGACATAAATTTTCAGTTAATAAAGCCAAAGAAACTCTGCAGATCTGCTTCACAACATTCTTCCTATAGTCAACAATAATGTACTCAATAAAAATGTGTTAAGAGGGTAGAACCAACATTACATGTTCTTATCACAGCAAATTAAAATAAAATAAAAGATAAAGGTAAAGAGAAAATCTTGAAAGGAGCTGGAGAAAAATAACGCATCATTACAAGGGGACTTCAATAAGATTAATAATTGACTTAACACCAGAAACAACAAAATAAAGAGGGCAATGAGATGACATATTCAAAGTGCTTAAAGAAAAAATTGTCAACCAAGAAATCAGCAAAACTATCTTTCCAAAGTGAAGGTGAAATAAAGGTATTTACATATTTTTTAAAGGTTGATATAATTTGTTGCCAATGAACCTGACTTAGGAGACATACTCAAGGAAATTCTTCAGGCTAGATTACGATATGCAATCTTGCTTGTTAAGTGTAAATTTTACTTCATATATGAAATGTTTTACTGAATCTAAGTTATAGATGTCTTCAAAATTTATGTTTATTCTTTTTGAATAGTATTGTGTTTTAATACTAAAGCATAATTCAAGAAAATCAAACAGTGGGAGAATTTCATAATGTCTGCATTAATTTTATAGATGTTTCACTTTTATTGAATTCACATTTCAGTTGCTGAACAACAATTTACATTAAATGTTATTATACTGGAATGTAAGTAACAAAAGGATGAAAGTTCAAACCTTCAGGTAGATGAGGGAGTGTTGAAAATATATCTATCTACTTCAGGTGTCAAATACACTAGGTCTCTGTTGCTAATATGGAACCTACATTTTAAAATTTTTTAAATGCATATATGTGGTTTACTAAAAACCTATGACCCATAAGATTCTACTTATAGGCTCTAGTTCACTGCAAGGATTCTTCTTCTAGGTTTCAGAGAACTGCATTACATCTTTTCCTATCACAAGAAGTACAATCTACACTGAATGTCACATCTGCTTCCAAATCTTTATTATTAATCATAGTAAGTTTTCAGGCTTTCAAACTGCACTACTCAAAGTAGAGCATTTTAAGGATTAATTACTTTTCAATTGTTATCTGCAGAAAAATGTATATGCATTCAGTTTATACTATGGAAATTTGCCTGCCTGCTTTACCTGTTGACCAGGGCAAAATAATTTCTTACTTTCTCTCCTCTAAGCACTCTGTTTTCCTCTCCTTCTGGCATCTTTTTTGTTTTTCATGGGTATTGGCAATAGCTAAACCCTATTAAACACTCTTTAGTGGAAAATAACACTTCCTGATATAGTCAGATCTGAAAGTAAATTTTTCCGTTGATCTTAGCCAGAACATTTTCCATGTAATGTCAGCAAAAGCTCTGAGTAGCAGCAGTTATGGAATTCTATTGCTTTTTCACTTTATTCATTGCCATTTCACTTTATTCATATTCATGTCATTTATTTACTTTATTCATGAAAGGATACAGAATCAATATCCCTTCCTACATTAACTAAATAGTTAATAATAAAATTCAAAACTTGTTTTAACAGGTAAAGTATAGCCTTGAACTAGCTCATCAAAATAGGAAAGAAAAAAAAAACAGGACACATGGTTTATTCAGACTACAAAAGGGGGAAAGCAAAAACTAACTTGGAAAACAAGAAGGGGTGAAGAGCAAAATTATTTAAATTGTGGGGAGTAAAGCTAGAAAGTTATTTTGCTCAGAGAACCAACAATCAGGACACATAATTAGTCAATGATTTCCTGCAGTCTAAACCCAAGGTAGAAAGACATGAGCTTGCCAGGACAGCTATTTGACCAAAAGCCTGAGCAAATAGACCAAGAAGACATAGACATGAATGTCTCCCACCTACAAAAATCAGAAAGAAGTAAAGGCAAAAATTATCAAATCTCCAAGAAGCAATGCCTGCTGACCAGAAGAAAAGAAAATACAGTAAAGAAAATTTGTAGATGTAACTTGCTAATACTTTAAACAGGCACCAAGTGAAATGTGTAATAAGAGATTGAACTTGTGATTTACCACCACCTCCATTCAACTGTGGAATCTGTTTAGCCTAGAGGAATGATAACCAATATTTTGTACTAGAATAGCTGAAAAAAGAAATTACAAGGAGCAAAAAAAGAAAAAAAGAAACTATGAACCAAGGCACAATCTTCAGTGAAAAGGCCTTCTCACTTTTCCTTTTGGATATTAGCTACAAGTCATGAACTAGCAGGCCAGGATCAGGATAGGAAACTTGACAGAAAAAGCCTTCTGTTTTAGCTTCTTCTAATGGTTGGTTAAGAACAAAACAGGGAGAGAAGCATTAATATGTTATCACCCACAAGTTCCTTCTATTTGAGGTGTCAACATAGACCCTAAAGTTTGAGTTGTCTGCTTTATCATATCCCATAGAACACACCGCTCAAAATAATTCAAAAGAGACCTATGGGAAAACTCTATTAGATAGAAACAAACTAAGTACATTGGGCGTTTTTCTGAAACAACTGTACTAGACAGACACAATCAACACATCAAATGTGTAGTCCAGTCTTTAAGGAATATATTTTGCCTCTAAAGTTGGAAATACTGCATTATGGGGAAAGATTTCATTTTATGATGCATTTTCTCTCCAATAACTTAATCGCCTTTCAGATTACGTCCTCTGGACTCCGTGGTACTGATAAGCACATGCTGGAAGGGAAAACAGGGTACCGCTTCCTGCAGTTGGGGGCCATGAGAATTCGAAGTTGTAGAGAGCATCGGAGAAGATGAAACCAGTGTGAAATAAAGGAGATAATTAGGCAATATACAGTGCCAAGTGCCAACTCCTTTCCTAACTCACTCCCTGATTCTTCCCCAGAGGCACCATAAAGATGGCAGAAGTTGTCATATGTTGACAGAAACATTAAAACGCATTTATACACCAGATACAAGAAATAGGCAGCCTAAGATTCATAATCTTCCAATTTTGTGTTTGACTAAAAGGACTCCAAGCAAAAGAGTAATTCTCCATTTCTAAAGAAATTACCTCAAGTCTACCTAATCAAGTTAAATTAAGAATTGCAAATATATTCAGTATATTGAAATATCCTTAGACCTAAAATATATATGATTAAGAACATTTTTTTCTATACACATATGATAATCCTTTACAATGGCGTCACCAACACCTATGATAAAGTTTCCTCCAGAATTTGTATTTTCTTCTTCCACATTGGATACATCAATGTTTCAAACACTTTATGATATTACCTATTATTCTAGCAAGAAACATACATCATAGATATCTTATGCTCTTTTATGTGTGTGGAAATATAATGTTTGTTAAATTAATGATCATATTCAATTGATTTAGCTACTTAATGGCAGTGAGGATTAAAACACAAGTGTCTTATCTCAAATTCTGGACTCTTGTTGTGATAGTATAATATCTCATAATGACTATTACCTCTAGAATATTAATTCATTTTTTTCAAGAAATATTAAGCATATACTAAGTGCAAACTCACCTAGGCTCCTGGGATAGAATACTGAGCAAAGTATACAAGACTTATGCCACAAATATTGATGTCATTCAGATTCAGCTTCATATTACCTTTGAACCTCAATATTATTACAGATATAAATCTTAAATTCTTTTTGAGAATTTTGAAGGTTTGTTTTCATCAAAATTGATTTTTTTTCCATTCCAAAGTGAAATAATTGACTTCAAAAATAACTGCAACTTTCATTACAACAAATTGATAACATAAACTATTTTCTAACAATAAACTTTGTGTTAATGGCACTCTAGGTCTTCATTCGAGCTGATAATTAGAAGCTTGGAGATAAAGTCTTAATGTTCCCTCTTCCAGAGAGCAGGGAATGCAGCTCTTTCTTGTATCCTAAAGGCAACTTCTGCTTGAAGGAAAAGTTAGTTCCAGTTTCTTTGATTTCCTTTCATGTACAGGTATTGATCCACAGCTAAAACCTTTTATTTCTTTTCTTGTCACTCTATGTCCCTGTGGAACACTGTTCTCTCTCCAACTACATCAACGTTAGACAGAACTAGAAGATTTACCTGCAGAGGAAGTAAGACTTACCATCTTTATGGCACATATTATGCCCCTTAATATATGCAGAAGCACATATTAAGCACAGTTACTTAATACACTGTTGTGCATGAAATCACAGTGGGGAAAATCCATGCTCGGCTTCTATAGATAAGGCCTGTATCATGAGCCATGAGGTAATTACAAGCTTTGGAGCTGTGTTAAACCCCACAAGAGTAAGAATGAACCTTTGCGTTGTTTTCAGTGACTCTGTCTATTCAATGTCAAATGTGGAGACATGCAGACAAAGAGCTCCTTCCATCACAGATAAAACCAAACGGACTTTTTTTTCTTTCTAGCAACACAGGTGCATCAGCTTTGTATGCCTAAGAGAAGTTTATCCTCTGAATTTATAGATCACTGCCAGTTCTACCTGAATAGCCTTGGACTTTAAGGAATTGGCTCAGCCATTTTCTTGGGCTAAAAGCCTCTGGTGCTTCTAGGCTCATCAGGGTTGACATCAGTGAAATGTTTCCCCAGGCAAGAGCATTAGGAGTCACTGATTATTATTATTATTTTTAACTAAGATTTATTAGATACGATACAGAGAGCAAAAACCATGAAAGCCAGCTAAGCATGATTACAGATACTTAAAGTGTTTTTGCCTCAACAAACTGGAAGTAAATTATCTGAACATAGACATTCTCCTATTCTTCTAAAAAAAATATATAATAACAGCTGCATGATACTTCCTTGTGTGAATATGCAATGGTAATGTAAACAATCTCTTATGTTTGGACAGTTAGGGAGCTTCCAGCTCTTGACTATCACAAATGCTGTAATGAACAGCCAACGTACTTTAATCATTGGAGATATACCTTCACAGTAAATCCTTTTCAGTGGCATTATAAGTGCAAAGGATATATGTATTTTTTTAGATGTTGCCAAAAAAGCATTATAAGTATTATGATGACTAGCAATGATCTGGAAGAAAATGTCTGTAGGCCTGGCGTGGTGGCTCACGCCTGTAATTCCAGCACTTTGCGAGGCTGAGGCCGGTGGATCCTGAGGTCATGAGATCGAGACCATCCTGGCCAACATGGTGAAATCCTGTCTCCACCATGTGGTATGTGATCACGCCATGTATTTTCCAGGTGACAGCAGCTCCTGAGGTATGAAGGGTGGCCTTTCTCTTACCACAGGTACAGGTGCACAGAGAGTCATCAGATGTGGTGAGGACATAGAGAGGATCCACCCAGAAGTTGTTGATGGCTGTCTGGTGCTTCTGAAATCGTTGCAGCAGGAAGCCAGTGATGTTGAAGAGGAGCAAGTACAGCCCAGGAGTAAAGACAATCAAATCTAAATCCCTGGCTCCTATCAAAATAGGGCACTCCAGATAAGGAAACTGGAGATCTCATATGCTTGGATGATTGTTTGGCCTCCAGGATTCCCAGTTGTGAGGTCAAAGGTGATAAATTCTGTCTTTATTCCATGGCAATTATGGGACATCAGTGCTATCCTGTTTTTCTTCTTTGGGTTCCAGCAGGTGGTGCTGCAGAATTTATGTAGGAGAAAGGTAGACAGAGGAGCACTGCCTTCTGATAGTCTCAGTAAGTTCTCTGAGAGGAATACCTGTGGAAAGGTACGACTGTATGTCCCACATGCAAATACGCATTTCTTGTCAGGAGAGCATTGTAGAAGTACAATTGCATATTGAAATGTAGTAACTTTAGAAAGATTCCTTACCCTAGGCAGTGTAAATGTGTAGATGTCACCTGCAGCATCACCAACCATCAGGAATGGGCCATCCTTTGTGAGACAGGTTTCCATGCAATGACAGTCTCTGGCATGAGGAAAGCGTCCAGAGGATCCCTGTCCTGACAATTTCACACTTTGATCATTTTGCTCATATCCGCAGTGATGACAAGATGCATCTGAGGGAGGGTTACCAAATTTGAGAATTGGAGCTTCTGGACTGGGCTTGACCAGATCATGATGCCCTCTTGCACATCCCAGGCACAAAGCTCTTTCTTTGGAGATACACTGTTGATTGATTTCTCCTGTTGATCCGTTGTAAGGCTATTTCCTGAGCGATAAGCCAAACCTGCTTCAAATGCAGTGTTCTTAGTTATTTTGTAGATAAAGTTATCTGGCTGTGCCAGTGACAACCAAAGCCCCTTCCTTCTTTGATGCAGGAAAAATTGCTTCCATGTGTGTGCACCCAGGTGTTGATCAGTGACATTGCTGCAGTCCCATCTCTGCAGAGAGTATGCCCCACACAGGTCATTGCTGTCTGCAACCCTATTCCAATCCTTGTTCACCTGGGAAACCTGCAGCAAGCTGAATACATAAGATTCACTTCAAAACTAAAGCAATCAGATCTCCGTTTTCCACGCCTGAACCCACATCCACTCTCCTTTCAGTCACTGATTATTTTAACCCTAAAAACTTTAAAAAGCCTGTCCAGGAGGTGGTGGTGGAAATGACAGGATTTGTATTGACTTTGCCTTTGAGGCCATCAGACTCACGGATACCATGGTCTGCAGACTTGGGGGACAGTGAACAAAACTGCCTGTTAAGATGTGAGTATGCATTAAATAAGCTTCATGAATACATTAAATTACTATAATTTTAAAACTAGCATGATTGAACATATCTTATGCACCTTGTACTGTGCTCCACTATTTATACCCATTATTCCATTTATTCCTATTTCAATTCATCCTCACAAATTAAGTACTAACATTATTCTCTGTTTTTTTCTTTTTCTTATTTTTATTTCCTTAGATTTTTGCAGGATAGGTGGAATTTGGTTACATGAATAAGTTCTTTAGTGGTGATTTGTGAGATGTTGGTGCACCCATCACTCGAACAGTATACACCAAACCCAGTTTGTAGTCTCTTATTCCTCACCCCATTCCCACCCTTTCCCCTTGAGTCCCCAAAGTCCATTCTGTCATTCTTATGCCTTTGCATCCTCATAGTTTAGCTCCCACTTATGAGTGAGAACATACAATGTTTGGTTTTCCTTTCCTGAGTTACTTCACTTAGAATAACAGTCTCTAATCCCAAGCAGGTTTCTACGAATGCCATTAATTCATTCCTTTTTATGACTGTGTTATATTCCATCATATATGATGGAATACTAGATAGATGATAGATAGATGATAGATAGATAGATAGATAGATAGATAGATAGATAGATGATAGATAGATAGATAGATAGATAGATAGATAGATCGATCGATCGATCTCACATACACACACATACATATAGACTACAGTTTCTTTAACCACTCATTTATTGATGGGCATTTGGGCTGGTTCCACATTTTTGCAATTGTGAATTGTGCTGCTATGAACATGTGTGCTCAAGTATCTTTTTTGTATAATGACTGCTTTTCCTCTGGCTATATACTCAGTAGTGATATTGTTGGATCAAATAGTTGTTCTACTTTTAGTTCTTTAAGGAATCTTCACATTGTTTTTCATAGTGGTTGTACCAGTTTACATTTCCACCAGCAGCATAGAAGTGTTCCCTTTTCAGGGATATTGGTCTGTAGTTTTCTTCTTTTATTATGGCCATTCTTGCAGGAGTAAGTGGTATGGCATTGTGGTTTTGATTTGCATTTCCCTGATAATTAGTGATGTTGAGCATTTTTTTCATGTTTGTTGGCCATTTATATATCTTCTTTTGAGAATTGTCTATTCATATCCTTAGCCCACTTTTTGATAGGATTATTTGTTTTCTTCTTGCTAATTTGTTTGATTTTGTTGTAGATTCTCAATATTAGCCCTTTGTCAAATGTATAGATTGTGAATATTTTCTCCCACTCTGGGTGTTGTCTGTTTACTTTGCTGACTGTTCCTTTTGCCATGCAAAAGCTCTTTAGTTTAATTAAGTTCCACCTATTTATCTTTGTTTTTATTGCATTTGCTTTTGGGTTTTTGATCATGAAATCTTTGCCTATGCCAATGTCTAAAAGGGGTTTTCCAGTGTTATCTTCTAAAATTTTTATAGTTTCAGGTTTTAGATTTAAGTCCTTGATCCATCTTGACATGATTTTTGTAAAGGTGAGAGATGAAGATCCAGTTTCATTCTCCTACATGTGGCTTTCCAATGACCCCGGCACCATTTGTTGAATAGGGCATCCTTTCCTTACTTCATGTTTTTGTGTGCTTTGTGAAGATTAGTTGACTGTAAGTATTTGGATTTATTTCTGGGTTCTCTATTCTGTTCCATTGGTCTATGTGCCTATTTGTATACCAGTACCATGCTGTTTTGATGAATATGGCCTCATAATACAGTTTGAAATCAGGTAATGTGATGCCTCCAGGTTTGTTCTTTTTGCTTATGATTGCTTCAGCTATTCAGGCTCTTGTTTCATTACATATGAATTTTAGAATTGTTTTCTCTAAGTCTGTGAAGAATGATGATTGTATTTTGATGGAAATTACATTGAATTTGTATATTGCTCTTAGCAGTGTGGTCATTTACACAATATTGATTCTACCCATACATGACCATGGGATGTGTTTCCATTTGTTTGTGTTGTCTATGATTTCTTTAAGCCATGTTTCATAGGTCTCCTTGTACAGGTCTTTCACCAACATGGTTAGGTATATTCCTAAGCTTGTTTTTTCCGTTTTTGTTTTGTTTTGTTTTGCACAGCTATTATAAAGTAGTTGAGTTTTTTATTTGATTCTCAGCTTGGTCACTATTAGTATATAGCAGATCTACTGATTTGTGTACATTAATTTTGCATCCTGAAACTTTACTGAATTCACTTAGAAGTTCTAGGTGCTTTTTAGATGAGTCTTCAGGGTTTTTGAGGTATATGATCATATCATCAGCAAACAGCAACAGTTTGACTTCCTTTTTACCAATTTGGATGCCCTTTATTCCTTCTCTTGTCTGATTGCTCTGGTTAGGACTTCCAGTACTATGTTGGATAGACATAGTAAAAGACAAGACAAGTCTTCCTTGCCTTGGTTCACGTCTCAGAGGAAACGCTTTCAACTTTTCCCCATTCAGTATTATGTTGGCTGTGGGTTTGTCATACATGGCTTTTATTACATTGAGATATGTCCCATGTATGCCAATTTTGCTGAGGATAAAGGGATGCTAGATTTTGTCAAATGCTTTTTATACATCTATGGAGATGATCATGTGATTTTTAAAAATTCTGTTTATGTGGTGTATCATTTATTGACTCATGTATGTTAAACCATTCTTGTATCTCTGATATGAAGCCTACTTAATCATGATGGATTATCTTTCAGATATGCTATTGGATTCAGTTAGTTAATATTTTGTTAATGATATTTGCATCTATTTTCATCAGGGATATTGGTCTGTAGTTTCCTTTTTCAGTTATGTCCTCTCCTGGTTTTGGTATCAGGGTGATACTGGCTTCATAGAATAATTTAGGGAGGATTTCCTCTTTCTCTATCTTATGGAATAGTGTCAATAGGATTGGTACCAATTCTTGTTTGAATGTCTGGTAGAATTCATCTATGAATCCATCTGGTTCTGCACTTTTTTGTCAGTCATTTTTTTTCTTACTATTTCAGTCTTGCTGCTTGTTATTGGTCTGCTCGGGGTTTCTAATTCTTTCTGATGAAAGACAGGAGGGTTGTATCTTTCCAGAAATTTATCCATCTCTTCTAGGTTTTCTAGTTTATGTACATAAAGGTATTCATAGTAGACTTGAATTATTTTTTGTATTTCTGTGCTGTCAGTTGAAATATTTCCCCTTTAATTTATAATTGAGCTTATTTGGATCTTCTCTCTTCTTTTCTTGGTTAATCTTGCTAATGGCATATCAATTTTATATATCTTTTCAAAGAACCAGCTTTTTATTTTACTTATCATCTTTTGTATCATTTTTTCGTTTGTTTCCATTTCATTTAGTTCTGCTCTGATCTTGCTTATTTCCTTTCTTCTGCTGGGTTTGGGTTTAGTTTGTTCTTTTTTCTCTAGTTCCTTGAGGTGGGACCTTAGATTGTCTATTTGTGTTCTTTCAGACTTTTTGATGAAGGTATTTAAGGCTATGAACTTTCCTCTTAGCACTGCTTTTGCTGTATCCCAGAGGTTCTGATAGGTTGTGACAGTGTTATCATTAAGTTCAAAGAATTATTTACTTTCCATATTGATTTATTTGTTGATCCAATGTTCTTTCAGAAGCAGGTTATTAATTTCCATGTATTTGGTTTTGAAGATTCCTTTTGAAGTTGATTTCCAGTTTTATTTCACTGTTGTCTGAGAGAGTACTTGATATAATTTCAATTTTTTTAAATGTATTTGTTATGTGTCCTACCATATGGTCTATCTTGGAAAAAGTTTCGTGCACTGATGAATAGAAGGTATATTCTGTAGTTGTTGGTAGAATGTTCTGCAAATATCTGTTAAGTCAATTTGTTCCAGGGTATAGTTTAAATCCACTGTTTCTTTGTTGACTTTCTGTCTTGATGACCTGTCTAGTGCTGTCAGTAGAGTATTGAAGTTCCCCACTATTATTGTTTTGCTATATATCTCATTTCTTAGGTCTAGTAGTAATTGTTTTATAAATTTGGGAGCTCCAGTGTTAGGTGCATATATATTTAGGATTCTGATATATATCTGTTGGACAAGACCTTCTATCATTATATAATTTCCATCTTTGTCTTTTTTAACTGCTGTTGCTTTAAAGTTTGTTTTGTCTGGTACAAGAATAGCTACTCCTGCTTACTTTTGGTGTCCATTTGCATGAAATGTCTTTTTTCACCCCTTTATCTTAAATGTATGTGAGTCCTTATGTGTTAGGCAAGTCTCTTGAAGGCAGCAGATAGTTGGTTAGTGAATTCTGTATCTTTTAAGTGGAGCATTTAGGCCATTTACATTAAGCATTAGTATTGAGATGTGAGGTACCATTTCATTCCTTGTGCTATTTGTTGTCTGTATACTTATGGGTTTTTTAATTGTATTTTTATTTTATAGGTTCTGTGAGATTTACGCTGTAAAGAGGTTCTGTTTTGATGTGTTTCCAGGATTTGTTTCAAGATTTAGGCTCATTTTAGCAGTTCTTCTAGTGCTGGCTTGGTAGTGGCAAATTCTCTCAGCATTTGTTTGTCTGAAAAAAACTGTATCTTCCCTTCATTTATGGAGCTTGGTTTCACTGGATAAAAAATTCTTGGCTGATAACTGTTTTATTTAAGGAGGCTGAAGATAGGGCCCCAATCCCTTCTTGCTTGTCAGGTTTCTGCTGAGAAATCTGCTCTTAATCTGATATGTTTTCCTTTATAGGTAACCTGGTGCCTTTGTCTCACAGCTCTTAAGATTTTTTCCTTCATATTAACTTTAGATAACCTGATGATGATATACCTAGGTGATGATCTTTTTGTGATGAATTTCTCAAGTGTCCTTTGAGATTCTTGTATTTGGATGTCTAGGTCCTAGCATGGCCTGGGAAATTTTCCTTGATTATTCTCCCAAATGTGTTTTCCAAACTCTTAGATGTATATTCTTCCTCAGGAACACCAATTATTCTTAGGTTTGGTCACTTAACATAATCCCAAACTTCTTGGAGGCTATGTCCCCCTGCCCCCCCCTTTTTTTTTTCTTTTTTCATCTATGTTGGTTTGGGCTAATTGAAATACCTTCTCTCTGAGCTCTAAAGTTCTTTCTTCTGCTTGTTAGATTCTATTGCTGAGACTTTCCAAAACATTTTGCATTTCTCTAAGTGGATCCTTTATTTCCTGAAGTTGTGATTTTTTTTTTATTTATGCTATCTATTTCACTGATGATTTCTCCCCTCATTTCTTGTACCATTTTTTTATTTCCTTACATTGGACTTCACTTTTCTCTAGTGCCTCCTTGATTAGCTTAATAATCAACCTTCTGAATTATTTGTTAGGTAAATCAGGGATTTCTTCTTGGTTTGGATCCATTACTGGTAAGCTAGTGTGATTTTTTGGGGGGTATTAAAAAATCTTGTTTTGCCGTATTGCCAAAATTGTTTTACTGGTTTCTTCTCTTTTGAGTAGGCTATGTCAGAAGAAAGATCTGGGGCTCAAGGCTGCTGTTCAGATTCTTTTGTTCCACGGAGTAGTCCCTTGATGTAGTACTCTTCCCCTTTTCCTAGGGATGTGGCTTCCTGATAGCAGAGCTATAAAGATTGTTATCTTTCTTCTGAATCTAGCCACGAAGCAGGGCTACCAGACTCCAGGCTGGTACTGGGGGTTGTCTGCACAGAGTCCGGTGATATGAACTGTCTGCAGGTCTCTCAGCCATGGATATTAGCACCTGCTCTAGCAGAGGTGGCAGTGGGGTGAAATCGACTCTGTGAGGGTCCTTAGTTTCAGTTTTTTAATGCACTATTTTTGTGCTGGTTGGCACCCTGCAGAAGGTGGCACTTTCAAGAGAGCATCAGCTATGGTGATAAAAGAAGGATGAGGTGATGGGCAGGAACCTAGAACTCCAAAGAGAATATGCCCTTTGTCTTCAGTTACTAGAGTGGGTAGGGAAGGACCATGAGGTTGGGGAAGGGCTAGGCGTGTCTGAGCTCAGACTTTGCTTGGGTGGGGCTTGCTGCGGCTGTGTGGGGGATAGGGGTGTGGTTCCCAGGTCAACAGAGTTGTGTTCCCAGGCTGCCTCTGCTGTGTCATGCAGGTTGTCAGGAGAGTTGAGGAAAGCTGGCAGTTACAGGCTTCAGAAGTTCCCATGCAACCCAAAAGGCCAGTCTGACTCCCACCATGTCCCCCACAACAGCACCATGTTTCTTTCCTGGCAGTGGGTGAGCAGGGCTGAGAACTTGCTCTGGGCTATCAGCCTCCCAGCCGAGAAAGCAAGCAGGGGCTTTCTCACCTCCCTGCCTGTGGAGTCTGCACACCATAGTCATGCCCTCCCCTGCGTTCTGGCCAGAAGACTTTGTGTTTGGTTGGAACTGTTACAAAGTTCAGCTGGAAGTTTCCTACTCCCTGTGGTCTTTTCCCAGTGCCTCTGGCAGCCCTCCCCAAGGACCCCTGTGAGACAAGTCAGAAATGGGTTCCCTGGGGACCCAGAGAGCCCACAGGGCTTTTCCTGCTTCTTCCACCCCTATATTTTGCCTGGCTCTCTAAATTGATTCAGCTCCAGGTAAGGTCAAATCCTTCTCCTGTGATCTAGACCTTGAGGTTCCCCAGTAAGGGTGTGTGTTCAGGGAAGGACAATACCCCTTTCCCACTTTCACAGCTTGGGCACTCACAGTATTTGGGCTGTCTCCTGGGTTCTGCAGGAACAATCTGCCTCCTTCGGAGGGCCTGGTATATTCCTGCAGTATACCAGGCCCTCCAAAGGAGGCAGATTGTTGTTGTCTTTCCTGGTATAGTCCTGCAGTAGCTCTGGAGCAAAAGTTCACAGTGAAAGTCTCTGTCTACTGTTCTGTTTATCTGAGTGAAAGCTGCAATCTAGTCCTGCCTCCTATCTGTCATTTTCTTCTATTCTCATTTTAAAGATTGGAAAAACTTAATCATAATTAAGGAAGTTTGCCCAAGATATCATAGTGAATATATCACATACTGTTCTATTCTGTATTATTTCTCCCATATAATCACTCTGAATATATGTTTTATGATTATTAAGCAGAATAAGTATGATTTGGGGCTACTGAAAGGCTAGTCGATTTTTGAAATCAAGTCACAGCTTTGGAATCATGCCATTTGAATTATAGAGTATGTGTGATTATTAGCACCCTCAAATTCACAACTTTTTTTTTTTACCCAATGCTGATTTTCTATGAGAGAACCCTGAAAGGTAACATGATAGGAGGTGGGTTTTTCACTATTCTTTTGTCTTTTCCAGAAACCTAGACACCCTGCATGCTCCTTGACAAAAAAAAAAAAAAAAAAATGGGGGGCAGGAAGATAGGAAAAATATTTCTCTATGAAAAGAAATGGAAGACAACATGTCACAAATAGAAAAGCACACTTTTACCCTCCCTAAAGTATTTATAACCTAGAGGAACAAAAGTATATTAATAGTTTGACATTATTAATAAGATATGAAAGAGTCACATTTTAGGGTACCCATTGGCACCTAGACATATCATAATTCATGGAGAGCCATTGTATGTCTCTAGGGTATTTTCCAGCATAGGATAAGACAAGAAGAAAGGCTCACTGTATTGGCTCCCAATCATCTTCTTAACAATTACCCTCATTTGCTATTTAAGAACAAAACAGACAACTCTAATGTGGTATATTTGAATCTCTCTTCCCCAAATGACACCTGTAATTTCCTCTCTTATCACACCTCACACCCACACCCAGTATGCTTCCAGACAAGAACTGTCCAAGAGAAATTTTGCAATGATAAAAGCATCCTATAGCTGTGTTGCCCAATACCGTAACCACTAACAATATATGACTACTGAACACTCCAAGTGTGGCTAGAGGGACTGGAGAACTGCGTTTTTAATTATATTTAATTCCAACTAATTTAAACTTAAGTAGCCATGTATGACTAGTGCAACCTTATTGGATAATGCAGGTGAAATTATGTTGTTCCCTGACTTCAGCTAGAATGCTCAGATAAGATAAACTAATTTGAGGGAACTATGGTATGCAGCTTAAAAATATGAGCTTTGCTGTCATATTACTTAATAGACATGTAGCTTTAGGCAAGTTACTTAAACTTTTTAATTCAGAGTCCAGCATCTGAAAAATAGAGTAAATAATTGTTTATTTCTTATATAATGTAGTGAGAACAAATGAAACAATGCAAGTGCAATGGTTTGGGTATTTGTCCTCTGCAAATGTCATGTTGAAATTTGATTCCCATTATTGGAAATGGGACCTAATGGGAGATGCTTAGGTCATGGAAGAAGATCCTTTATGAATAGACTAAAGCCCTCCCTAGGTGGTGAATGAGTTCTTACTCTATTAGTTCCTGCAGTGGTTGTTATAAAGAGCCTGGCATCTCCCAACTCTCTCTCTCTCTTTCTGTCTCTCTCTCTCTCTCTCTCAACTTCCTCACTCAACATGTGATCTCTGTACACACCCGCTCCCTTTCACCCTCCCCCATGAGTGGAAGGAGCCTGAGACTCTCACCGGAAGCAGATGCCCCATCTTGAACTTTCTACCCATCAAAATCATGAGCCAAATGAACCTTTCTTCTTCACAAATTACCCGGCTTCAAATATTCCTTTACAGCAACACTAAATAAGACAGCAGATAAAGCACTTGGCAAACAAGCTGACTCATAATAGACACAAAATAAGTGTTTAATTGTAGCAGTAACAACAATGATAACAGTAGCTGATTGGCTTAGACAAAAGATGAAAAGGAAAGCACATACATTGCAAAAGATGACTGGAGGATTTTTTTTTCCTTTTTGCTGTTTTGAAATATCTTAGTGCTGTTTCATTTATTCATTGGTGTAGATTTATATGAGTTGATTGTAATTAAAAATTGAATTTTTATGTAGTCATCAAATATTAGAGAAACCTTTGCCATTGACCAGACTTCTATTGTGGAAGTTTCTTCTTTCAGAAACTGTAGCTGCCAGGCAGGGTGGCTCACACTGGTTATCTCAGCACTTTGGTAGGCTGAGGCGGGCAGATTGCTTGAGATCATGAGTTCAAGACCAGCCTGGCCAACATGGCAAAACCCCATCTCAACTGAAAATACAAAAATTAGCCAGCCATGGTGGTGCATGCCTGTAATCCCAGCTACTCAGGAAGCTGAGGCAGGAGAATCATTTCAATCCAGGAGGTGGAGGTTGCAGTGAGCCAAGATTGTGCCACTGCACTTCAGTTTGGGTGACAGAGTGAGATTCCGTCTCAAAACAAAAACAAACAAACAAACAGAAAACTGTGGATATCTGAATTTTCCAACTTAAATAAAAACCTAGTTTAAAAACTAAACCTTTTGGCTGGGGATGGTGGCTCGTGCCTGTAATTCCAGCACTTTGGGAGGCTGAGGTAGGAGGATCACTTAAGGTCAGGAGTTTGAGACCAGCCTGGCCAACATGGTGAAACCTCACCTCTACTACACACACACACACACACACACACACACACACACACTTTAGCCAGGTGTGGTGGTACACGCCTATAATCCCAGCTACTCATGAGGCTGAGGCAGAGGAATCACTTGAACCCAGAAGACAGAGGTTGTAGTGAGCGAAGATGATGCCACTGCATTCTAGCCTGGGCGACAGTGAGTGAGACTCCATCACACACACATACACAAAAAAATTAAACCTTTTCAGAAGTAATTAAGTTGGTGCTGAGAACGACTAAGCATAATTGACCCTGGTATTTCATTTCATTACTAAACATCCTTGGCTTCATTAAAGGAATTTATTCACATACTATCACATTCCTTATCATGTATCTGCAAGTCTCCTTCCTCCTCACTATAACTAAACATACTGAGGAAAATCATTCTGGATGAAAAACTCTGTGGCGGTCTTTTTCTTTCATTCATTTCCATGCTGACAAATTTCTAAGTTGTTCAATTACATAAGACCTGGATATTTTAGTACAAATAGTTCTATTAAGCAACATAAAATGTTTGTAACCAGAGCTTAATCAAGAGTGCTGGCTGTCATTTTTAAAAGAGCCCAATCTTTTTTTTTTAACTTCATTCTAACATCTAATAATAACTTTAAATTAAATTTTAAGTGGCATTTATAAAGAACATAATATTCTTTATAAATGAGTTATAAAGAACTTTGTTAGGAATACAAACTCTCCAGTTCTAGGTTCAGCTTTGTCACTTTCGAGAAATCCATCAGTATTTTAAAATATACCCAGGATTTGTTTTAATCAGGTATGGTAAAATGACCCACACACAGACAGCTACCTTAAAGAAAGGGCTTATGGCTTATGGTTCCCAAGAGGAGGGTGCATGGTCACACCATGCAGAGCCGCACAGGGAAGCACTGAGGCCAGTCTAGAGGCAAAGGGATGTAGCATGGGTCAGAGTCTTTATTGTGGCTTTCACAGGAAAAAAGAATCAAGACAGAGCAGGCAAGCTAAATAAGTTAGGATTAGGTAATTTGAAGAATTTCAATGTGTTCTGGGATATATGGGGTGATCCCTTGCTTTCTAGTAACTGGCCCTATAGTGACTTAGGGAAGGAGGATAATGTCCCTAACAATTGGAACCTGATTTATAAAAAAGATACAGGTGGAAGTAGGTATATGGACTCCAGATTGGCTGGTTTGCATGACAAATGTATGCTCTCAGCAATCTGATTGCTAACTCTAGAAATTTGCTAACCTTGGGAGGGGCAATCCCTCCTCAGGTCCCCAAAGTCCTCAGATATCAAAGCATCATAATATATACAACATAAACATGATTAATACATCAGTGAAAAAATATTTAACATCTCTAATCCTCAGCTTCCTCAAAGTTAAAAAAATGGAGAAAGCAATCCCTGCCTTAATCCTTGTGATCTAATAATAAATGAGATCTTGGCAGGGTGCTGCCAGCATCTACTACAACTATTCCACCTCACCACTCTCCACAACACTGCTACAGAACTAAAGAGAGTCATTCCTGAGGTTGAAATGTGAGGTTTGTGAAGCAGATACATCTAGAAGGAAAAGGGAGAATGCAGTAACTCAGATCAGACCAGGGGAAAGTATGCTGTGACAAAAAATTGTTAGTGCCCTGAAGACATGGAGAGCTGTGGGCTGATGGGTTGTGATCATGACAGTGTTGGGTATGCTCTGACAGTCCCACTAGGCTCACGTATGCAGGGCTCATCTATGACACTGGGTGGTTTTAATGCTCCTGAACAGCAACTGGATTCTGCTAATTGCCTCACTGATGGTGATGGGGAAAAGGATCAAAAGATGAACGATTTACCATCTGCCATGAATGCTTTTGCCAACTTAGGAATGAGAAGTTCATTGGATTCTCTGGTTGGTTTTGGTATTTTTCAGGTCCTGTTATTGTTGACCTTTCTTTCTACAGAGTTTAAAACCAGAGACTTTATTACTAAACTGGTAACTGACCACATACCAAAAATAAATAAATAAATGAAGACCTGCTTATAACCCATAAGTTGCCTTTTGAAAGAATCAGTAAGGCATTGGAATTGCTACAAGATGGACATTTGTGACTATTTGTGCCTGAGTGGGGTGTGTGTGTGTGTGTGTGTGTGTGTGTGTGTGTAAGAATTTATGTGAGAGATCTTATACATGCAATCTTACATAAAATTTTATGAAAAATGAGAGGGCTCAGATTAACTGTGAAACTGACTAGTTGTGGGAAATGGTTTAGAGAATAGCAAAAAAAAAAAAAAAAAGAGCTTTGAGGTGCCTTCAGCCTTTTGCCCATGCTGCTGTCCTCATATATAAAGTGGAGATAGTGACACTATATCCTCTGAGAGACTCCAATGAAGATCGAATGTAAAAATAAAAAAGACCAATGAAAGAAAACATGCTACCAATGTGTACTATAGCAAATTTTTTGTTATTATCATGAGTACTAGTAGATATGACAAAGAAAAATTATATCTTAGCCACCTACAAAACTAACACAATTTTGAAATGATCTGACCTCACCAGAAAAAGCCACAGTGGGATTCTGGAAGAAATAAGAGTGTGGTATGAGCACAGAGAAGCAGAAGAAAACAAGAAAGTATGTAACCATGAAGTGAATGCTTAGTATCAGAGATCAGAGGCACGAAGAAAAGGATAGATTAAACCCAAAAATAAAGAAAAGAAAGATCCCAGCATGCCACAGGAAAGAGAAGTTCCCCAACACCCATCCGGCTTATTTTTCCAATAAAATACACAGCTGGGCCCCCTTTATCATATTGGTATTTTTGTTGATACCAACTTTATCAACTTTTCCATTAAAGCCAAACTGGACTTAGTTCAGTCAATGATGGGCTGTCTGTACGCCAAGTGTATCCCTTGTATAACTGATTGTGTAACTGTCTGTACGCCAAGTGTATCCCTTGTATAATCGAAATTGAGAAATTGGGGCCAAAGTTTCAAGTGATTCTAAGGATTGCCAAGGATCCAAGATCTGAATAATTACCATGCATACACAAAGGAACCTATGCAGATGACTGCTTAGTAGATGACTGATTCAGCACAAAGTGCTACATTGTGGCCACGATTGACTGGACCTTAAAAGATGAATGCATAAGATTCCTTAGTGTTCCTAATCATGTGCATTTCTTACCAAAGATACAGCATTGAACAGATGCTAGATGATTATGGAGTTCCTCAGTTCTAATTTGTACAAGCCAAAGTTCCTCTGCCTTTCTTTCACCAACCTTCTCTTGCGGCTGGTTCATTAAACATGCAGTACCATGAATTATTATTCTCTTCACTCATGCTCCTGTTATGAGCTGAGTATAGTTAAATATGCTCACTTTTTGATGCTGTTTTGAAATTTATATTTCATGTCACTTAAACATTTTAAATAATGATGGAGTACAAAATCTCAGAAAGGATATGTTTTACCCCCTTTTGTTGAGGTCTGTTGTACAACTGGTGAATATGATTAATAATAGAGTATTAGACATTCCAAAATTGCTAAAACATTAAATTTCAAATGATCTCACTACAAAAATGTTAAATATAATGTATAGGTTAACTAGTTTGATTTAATTATTCTACACTGTATCCACAAATTATGGTATCACCTTGTAACCCATGAATTTATACAATTATAAATTGTCTATTTACAATAAAAAATAATTAGTTGCATCTTTTTAAGAGGAAAAAAAGGAAAAGCTACAATGTGTCCTACTTCTAAGGGTTTATTTTCAATCAACCATTTACTATTTGACATTTCAGAAGTATTTCTATTCAGCATACATTCCTTAAGCACCTAACAAGACTCTATTCTAGACAACTGGAGAAACAAAGTTGAATGTAATCACTCTCTTCAGGTTGTTGACGGATCAGTCCTGGAGCTTAGAGTGCTGCATACCTGAGTAACTACAATAGAAGGCTGGATGTGGTGACGTCTAGTCAGAAAAGCTAAGACTCAAGATTCAGAGCATAGGGACCTCATTACTGACTGGATAGAGTTGGGAAAACACCACTGATTTGGGCCTTGGGAGCTTGTAGATCTATAACACAAACTTCTAGGTAAAAAGCACCATAGAAATTGGGACAAGAGTCCGTAGGACAGAAAATGAAATTTGCATATAGAAAACAGCAAACAATATAGATTGCAAGGACCACATTGTGATTGAATAGTGTAATGAGCGTAAATGTCTTGACTGCAGTCTTTTCTTCATCTAATTAAATTAGAGTGCAAGAACTTTTACATCTAAAGAGACCTGTTTCCCTAGCAAATGATCTTGCTTTTTCTGACCCTAAGTATATGATATTGCTGTGAAATCTCACCTAGTAGTGACTGACATAAATCAACAATAGTTTTAGTTGAAATTATTACTGTCCACTGAGTGGATTGGCTGAAATCAGTAGAGATCCAAAGCATCTGAAAAATATAGATGTTGGTCTGTTTGACCTTAAAGCCACCTTCCAGCTTGGTGATGCCACCTGCGTTTCTATGTATATTGAGATCAGAGCAAATGAGACTAGTGTTGTGGGTTCTATAACAATGTAATCAAATAGGTTTATTGAATTTTCAAATTTACCTTTAATTAGCTATCCTTTAAAAATCTTTAGCTAAATATTTCACTCCTACACACAGGCAGTATTCAAATGGGTGCATTCCATCAATCACCAATAACAAAGAAGTATTGAAATCCATTCATCACTAGTCCTAGAAAAGCAAAAGATGCCTCTACATTGCTAACAGTGGATTACATAAGCTTCACCTTTATAGGAAAAGATAAACACGCTGAGAATTTAGCAAAATTCCAGGTATTCTCCATTCAAAGCATTAGACTAACACAATGCTTCATACAACACTGTTTGTGAGAAAACCTAAACTAAAAGTTAGAAAACACATAGTTTTCATGCATTTTTAAAATTAATTCTCAAAAATACTTAAAGACCAAAATCACCAAAGTTTTGGGTGAAAATGCAAAGGGTAAATCTAATTATCTGAGGAGATGAGATAGGCATTGATAATAATCTGATGGAAAGCATGCTTTTATTTATGGAATGGCACTTCCGCAAAGTTAAGAAGCAATACAAAGAGCAGAAAATCTGCCATTTCTGCCATTCAAACTATGACAAATAGGTAGTGACTACTAATGAGCCCTAGAAATTCATTTTAAACAGTTAACATCCCTACCTTGAAACCTAATTCCAGAACTAAACCCTGTAAGACGGCATTTTTTATTATTCACAAAGAACTCATGCATTTACATTGCTGAAATGACTATCAGGAAATATTACTTCTTTTTAAATAAACTTTATTGGGATTGGCTTTTTTATGACTTAGGAACATTTGACTTTGGCATCAGTGGTAAAACATTAATAGTGCCTTTGTAACATTAGCATGATGTGTGACAACAGAACAAAATATGCTATAGAGGGCCTAGGATAAACTTCCCTGAAGAGGAAAAAAATGCAGACCAAGCCTCCAGAGCTTATGCAAAGATCTTTAGGCAAGAATGGTATTAAGCTACTCCAACCCCACAAACAGAAGCCATTTGTTAGAGGGACTTCTTGAACTTAGCATTTATAGGATATGAGTTGATCTAAGTAAGCTCTGACACCACTTGACTGGCTCTTTCATTTATGGAGATAGAAATCAAGATCCAAAGAAGTACAGTGACTTTCCAGAATTATATAGCTAGTTACCAATTGAGCAGATTCTCCTGGATTCTCAACTACTCCTTTCTCTTTTTTGAAATGAGTCTTATTCTGCCGCTCAGGCTAGAGTGCAACGGTGTGATCTCAGCTCACTGCAGCCTCTGCCTCCCAAGTTCAAGCAATTCTCATGCCTCAGCCTCCCAAATACCTGGGATTACAGGGGTGCACCACTACATCCAGCTAATTTCTGTGTTTTTTAGTAAAGACAAGGTTTTACCATGTTGACCAGGCAGGTCTCAAACTCCTGACCTCAGGTGATCTGCCCACCTGGGCCTCGCAAAGTGCTAGGATTGCAGGCATGAGCCACTGTACCCAGCCTACGACTCCTTTCTCTACATCTACCTTCCATGTTATTCTCATATTTTGTCATTTCACCCCTTGAATTCAATGCCTCAATCACACTGAGGTCCTTTCATTGCTTCCCCCAAAGTCTGCCCCTCAAAGAATGATCTCAGGCTCCCTTGTCTCTAAGCCTTCATGCTTGTAGTTCCTTGTTTTGAAACCCATTTATGCCTATACCCCACCCCCACCAAACTCCATGTCTCATTAACTCCCAGCCATTGTTCAAATCACAGTTTAGCGAGGCCTCTAAGCTCTCAGAAATCTAGGTTATATATACTTTCTCTCTGTTCCCATTCCACTCTCTACTTTCCCCATCATTACATGTCAAACATTGCATTGCATTGCAATTGTCTGATTATTTATTTGAAGAAGAATTCTTGAATTCTTCAAATGATGAATCACAGTCATCATTATAACCCCAACATTAAGTACAATGCCTGAAACATGAAAATTGCTCTATAGAAAATTTTTGTTTAAATAAATATGAACAAAAATTAATGAACAAAAGTCCCTAATACAAATGTATTTTAACAGTGGATTTAAATAGAATATGGCACACATCTAGGGAACCCACCAATGCACAATGTATAATGTATGTTACTCTTACTAATAGAGAACAGTTAGATGGCTATTAAAAGTATGAGTATAACATCACAGGAGATGAAGAACAAAAGAAAGAAGCTGACATTTGAAGTGGAATACCATGATGATCCTCACGTAGCCATTCACAATTAGAAAATAGGCACTGGCTATAAATGTGAACTTGCTCTCCTACCTTCCTTCACCTTCTTTTAGAGACATTAAATTATATAAAGTAATATTTATAACAATGCATTTTTGGTTTTGTAACATTTATAGATATATGTGTAACAATAAATATGACCAAATTAGGGATATAGTTATATAATAGCAACATTTTATGTCTCATTGAAATTAACTTAGCATAAATCTGAAGCTGATTTCTATAAAGTTAAGATATATATGATAAGCCCTAGAGCAACCACTAAGAAATAACAGGGGAGTTTCCAAGACGACCAAATAGGAACAGCTCCAGTGTACAGCTCCCAGAGAGACCAACGCAGAAGGCGGGTGATTTCTGCATTTCCAACTGAGGTATCTGGTTCATCTCATTGTGACTGGTTGGACAGTGGGTGCAGCCCAAGGAGAACAAGCTGAAGCAGGGTGGTGGGACTTTGCCTGACCCGGGAAGTGCAAGGGGTCAGGGAACTCCCTCTCCTAGACAAGGGAAGCCATTAAGGACTGTACACTGCACTCCCACCCAGATACTGTGCTTTTCCCATGGTCTTTGCAACCTACAGACCAGGAGATTCCCTCCAGTACCTACACCACCAAGGCCCCAAGTTTCCACCACAAAACCAAGAAGCCATTTGGGCAGACATCAAGCTTGTCACAGCAATTTTTTTTCATAACCCAGTGGCACCTGGAATGCCAGTGAGCCAGAACCACTCCCCCGAAAAGGGAGCTGAAATCACAGAGCCAAGTGGTCTGGCTCAGCAGGTCCCACCACTATAGAGACCAGCAAGCTAAGATCCACTGGCTTGAAATTCTCACGGCCAGCACAGCAGCCTGAGCTCAACCTGGGACACTCAAGCCAGGTGGTGGGGAGGGGCATCCACCATTGCTGAGGCTTGAGTACGTGGGTTTAAACTCTCTGTAAACAAAGCCATGGGAAGTTTGAAGTGTGAGAAGCCCACCACAGCTCAGCAAGGCACTGCAGGCAGGCTGTCTCACTAGATTCTTTCCTTACTGGGCAGGGCATCTCTGAAATAAAGGGAGCAGCTACAGTCAGGGACTTATAAATAAAGCCTCCACCTTCCCGAGACAGAGCACCTGGGAAAAGGGGTGGTTGTGGACACAGCTTCAGCAGACTTAAACATCTCTGCCTAGCAGCACTGAAGACAGCACCAGATCTCCCAGCACAGCGCTTGAGCCCTGCTAAGGAACAGACTTTCTCCTCAAGTGGGTCCCTGACCCCTGTGCCTCCTGACTGTAGACACCTCCCAGCAGGGGTTGAAAGACACCTTATATAGGAGAGCTCTAGCTGGCGTCTGGAGAGTGCCCCTCTGTGATGAAGCTTCCCAAAGAAGGAATAGGCAGCAATCTTTGCTGTTTGGCAGCAATCTTTGCTGTTTGGCAGCTTTCACTGATGATATCCAAGCAAACAGGGTCTGGAGTGGACCTCCAGCAAACTCCAGCAGACCTGCAGCAGAGGGGCCTGACTGTTAGAAGAAAAACTAACAAACAGAAAGGAATAACACCAACATTAACAAAAAGGATGCCCACACAAAAACCTCATCCAAAGGTCACCAGCATCAAAGACCAAAGGCATCATGATACCCACTCCAAAGTATACTACAGGGTTACCGTAACCAAAACAGCATGGTATTGGTACAACAGACACATAGACCAATGGAACAGAATAGAGAACTCAGAAATGAAGCTGTACACTTACAACCATCTGATCTTCAACAAAGCTGACAAAAGCAATCAATGGGAAAAGGACTCCCAGTTCAATCAATAGTACTGACATATTGACTAGCCACATGCAAAAGATTGAGACCGAACTCCTACCCTTACAACCACATATAAAAATCAACTCACAATGGATTAAAGGCTTAAATGTAAAACCCAAAGCTATAAAAATCCTGGAAGATGACCTAGGCAGTACCACTCCAGACATCAGCCTGGGCAAAGATTTCATGATGAATACTCTAAAAGTAATTGCAACAAAAGCAAAAAGTAACAAATGGGCCCGAATTAAGCTAAAAAGCTTCTGTACAGCAAAAGAAACTATCAACAGAATAAACAGACAACCCACAGAATGAAAAAAAAATTTGAAAATTGTGCATCTAACAAGGGTCTAACATCCAGCATCTATAAGGAACTTAAATCAACAAGCAAAAAATAAACACCATTAAAAAGCAGGCAAAAGACATGAACAGACACTTTTCAAAAGAAGTGTCATGCAGCCAATAAGCATATGAAAAAGTGTTCAACATCATTGATGCTTAGAGAAATACAAATCAAAACCACGATGAGACACCATCTCATACCAGTCAGAATGGCTATTATCAAAAAGTCAAAAAATAAAAGATGCCATTAAGGTTGTAGAGAAAAGGGAATGCTTAACCACTGCTGGTGGGAATGTAAATTAGTCTGGCCTTTTCGGAAAGCAGTGTGATGATTACTCAAAGAACTTAAAATTACCATTTGACCTAGAAAGCCCATTATTGGGTATATACCCAAAAGAATATAAATTGTTCTACCATAAAGGCACATGCATACATGGGTTCATTGCAGCACTATTCACAATAGCAAAGATATGGAGTTAACCTAAATGCCCATTAACAGTAGGCTGCATAAATAAAATGTGGTACACCATGGAATACTATGCAGCCTTAAAAAAGAAAATAAAAAAAGATCATGTTGTTTGCAGGAACATGGATGGAGCTGAAGGCCATTATCCTATGCAAGCTACTGCAGGAACAGAAAGCCAAACACCGCATATTCTTACTTATACATGGGAGTTAAACAATGAGAAAACATTGACACTAAGAAAGGAAGAGCAGACACTGGGCCCTACTTGAGGGTGGAGGCCAGAAGGTGGGAGGAAGAAGAGGATCAGAAAAAATTCCTATCAGGTACTATGCTTATTAACCCATGACAAAATTGTCTATACACCAAACCCCCATGACACACAATTTACCTATTTAACAAACTGTGCATGTACCCCTGAACCTAAAATAAAAGTTTTAAAATTTTAAAAATTAAATAATAAAAGCATAACTCAACTGTATATTATCTATATGAAACTCACTTCATGTACAATGATATAGGTAGACTGAAAGTAAACAGCTAAAATACACATATCACACCAACAATCAAAAAGCAAGAGTGGCTATATTAAATATCAGCTAAAGTGGACTTCAGAGAAAATAAAATTATTGCAGGTTTGGGGAACATTATATAATGATAAAAGGGCAATTTATCAAGAAAACACAGCAATACTAAACGTGTATGCAGCAACCGGAGCTGCAAATTTGTAAAACAAAATTTGATAGACTGGAAAGAAAAAAACACGTAAATCTACAATTTTAGTTGAAGACTTCAGTATTCCTTCTAAACAACTGATAGGAAGAAAGAAAGAAAACAAAAGGACAGAGGTACTTAAAACTACCATCAGCCAACAAGACCTTATAGAAATTTTTGAACACTCCATTCCAAGACAGCAGAATACACATTCTTTTTGAGCATCCACAAAACATCCCAGAATAGACCATATCCTGGGCCATATAACTAACTTTTGCAAATGTAAAAAGAATTGAAATCATACAATGCACATAATCTGATGACAATGGAATCAAACTAGAAATCAGTAACAAAAATTTAACTAAAATCAATAATGAATAAAGAAAAATCTTGAAACACTTTTAAGCTAAATGATGTACTTTTAAATAATCTATGATCCTAGTAGTTTTGGGAGGCTGAGATGGGAGAAGTGTTTGAGCCCAGGAGTTGGAGACCAGCCTGAGCAACATGGTGAGACTCCATCACTACAAATATTGAAAAATTAGCTGGACACAGTAGTGCACACCTGTAGTTCCAGCTACTCCAGAGGCTGACGTGGAGGATTGCTTGAGCCCAGGAGGTTGAGGCTGCAGTGAACCGTATTGGCGTTCTGCATTCCATCTTGAGTGACAGTGCAAGACCCT
>CAUYQU010069160.1:0-13360 GCA_963574635.1 Cheracebus regulus
CAAAATGAACACAATCAAGCAATAAACCATAAGGAGCCAAAAGTAGACACAATGCCTCCTAAGTCCTCATATCCAAAAAGTAATGTCTGTTCATTATTTTGGATAACATATAGTTCCTCTCTCGGTTCCTACTTTCCCTTAGCTCGACTCTCCCAACTAGGGATCTGTGTCCGGGCTCAAGCTCACCGTATGGCGAGGCCCATTTCCCAGGGGCCTCACGGGAGTGATCCCCACAGATTCCCTCATATATGTGCTGTATTTTCTGGACCCACAAGGCTGGGAAGGCAGATTCTCACTGAATTTCCACCTTTTCTGCTGCCCTCTCTTCTCTCTGCCGTCTTCTCCCTTTCCTTCTGTTATTTGGAGAAAATAGGTCTGCAGACACAGAAAGGAACAACCAGCATCAGTTATCCTAAAAACTTATCAAAAAGTAAAGAATATTACAGCAATGAATAATTTACATCAACTAACGGGCAAACAGCTAGTTAGCCTTAAATAACATCAATATTAAGTCTAAACTTAATATGGATTAAATGCCCCAATCAAAACATTTAGTCAGACAAACTGAATAAAAAGTTAAAACCCATCAGTACGCTGTATTCAGACCTTTCTTATAGGCAAGGACACACAAAGACTAAACATAAAGGGATGGAGGAAGATCTACCAATCTAATGGAGAGAAAAAAAAAAAACAAAAAAACAATTAAAAAAAAAACAGGATTTGAACTCAGACCTGGAACAAGCAAATTTAATGAATATTTACAAACTTACCACCCCATATCCACAAAACATATATTTTTTTCAATACTATATCATACCTATTCTAAAAGTGATCACATAATAGGAAATAAATCATTTTTTAGTAATTGCATAAGCATTTCACAGATTTAAATGAAATCCTGAGCAACAGAGCAAGATTCTTGTTCTCTCTCCCTTTCTTTTTCTTTTTTCACTTTTAGTCTACTTCTTTCTCTCTCTTAAAAAAAAAAAAATAATAATAAAATAAAAAAATAAAAATAAATGCTGAAAAAGATCATCTCCTTTTACGAAAACTTTAGTCCCACTCTTCTGAGTCCTCTGATGACCATGCTATACCTTGTGCTTCCCTCTCTGTTCTTACAGAATCTGGTTATGCAAAAGTCTCCCTCCCTTAATATGTGACCACTCTCAACATCTTATCACCCTGGCTTGCCTTCAACAAGACTTCTGTTATCAGCTTAGCAAGAATTACCCTCCTTCCCCTGTTGTTTCCTTTTGATAATTTTTCATTCACTGACCCTGACTCTGCTCTTCATTATAAATCCTACATGTTCTTGCTGGAGTTAGAGTTGAGTTTAATCTCTTTCTCCTACTACAAGACCCCACTGATGTGATTCCTGTACCTATTGCCATGGCCCCCTTGAAGATTCTTTCTTACTACCTTTACCAAGTATTGTAAGTAATTTTTTCTTTAACAATGCTCCAAAAGATATCAGCAAAACCCAGTAAGATTGCAGCAAAAAATTTAAAAACCATCCTCATTGTGAAAGACTTCAACCTACCTCCCACATTACTGATACACCAAACATACAAAAACTAATAAAGATGTGACCAAAAAGGGGTCCAGATCCAGACCCCAAAAGAAGGTTCCTGGATCTCGCACAAGAGAGAATTCAGAGTAAGTCCATAGAGTTAAGTGAAAGCAAGTTTATTAGGAAAGTGAAGGAATGCAAGAATGGCTACTCTATACTGTTGGTTGTCATTTTTATGGTTATTTCTTGATGATATGGTAAAAAAAAAAAAGGGGGGGTGGTGGATTATTCATGTCTCCCTTTTTTAGACCACATAGGGTAACTTCTTGATGTTGCCATAGCATTTGTAAACTGTCATGGTGCTGCAGGGAGTGTAGCAGTGAGGACAACCAGAGGTCACTCTCATTGCCATCTTGGTTTTGGTGGGTTTTAACTGGCTTCTTTACTGCAACCTGTTTTATCAGCAATGTTTTTATGACTTGTATCTTGTGCTGACTTCCTATCCCAGCCTGTGACTTAGAATGCCTAACCATCTGGGAATGCAGTCCAGTAGGTTTCAGCCTTATTTTAGCCAGCTCTTATTCAAGATGGAGTTGCTCTGGTTCAAACACCCTTGGCAAAGATACTAAAAATTTGAACAACATAAATAACATGATTGATTACTTGACATACATATATCAGTATCTATTAATTACAGAATACACATTGTGGTAGGCACGGTGGCTCATGCCTGTTATCCCAGCACTTTGGGAGGCTGAAGTGGGCAGATCACAAGGTCAGGAGTTCGAGACCAGACTGACCAATACAGTAAAACCCCATCTCTACTAAAAATACAAAAATTAGCCCAGTGTGGTGGCACATGCCTGTAATCCCTGCTACTCAGGAGGCTGAGGCAGGAGAATAGCTTAAACCTGGGAGGCAGAAGTTGCAGTGAGTTGAGTTCGAGCCACTGCATTCCAGCCTCGGCAACAAAGCAAGACTCTGTCTCCAAAGAAAAAAAGAATACACATTGCTATGGACTGAATGTTTCTGTCCTTCTACAAATTTATATGTTGAAGCCCTAATCCCCTGTAGAAGAAAAATAAATTTCAGGACCCCAAAATCACTAAGCCAAGGGAAAAGTCAAGCTGAGAACTGCATCAGGCAAACCTGCCTCTGATTTCATTCCTAAATAAGATAGCTACAAAGATAAAAAAGATACATACCTCCCTCACAATTTTCCTACAGTGAAATTACTTGTGGACAAAGGGTAGACAGAACTCAGTCATCTCTCTGAGGCTCATATGAGACAAATGCATATCTGATGAATTCCTCTGCCCTATTGTTTCACTAAACCAGACTAAGGTATAAGTGACTATTTCCTCTACCCTCCTCTCACATGTAAATTGTGTATTCAGTGAAAGGCTAACCAGAGACTCAGAGGATGCAATCATTTGTTTCTCATCTACCTATAACCTGGAAGACCCCTTCCCTCCCTTGAGTTGTCCCAACTTGATTTTCTGGACTGAACCAATGTACATCTTACACATATTGATTGATGTCTCGTGTCTCCCTAAAATGTATTAAATCAAGCTGTGCCCCCACCACCTTGGGCACATGTCCTCAGAACCTCTTGAGGCTGTGTCTTGGGTGCATCTTTAACCTTGGCAAAACTAACTTTCTGAATTAATTGAGACTTGCCTCAGATACCTCTTGGGTTACACCCTAATGTGATGCTATTTAGAGACAGGGCATTTGGGAGGTATTTAGAGTTAGATTAACTCATTAGAGTAGTGTGATGTGGCAAGGAAAATGGCTTCAGCCAGGCTAACTGTAATGTGGCAAGAAAAATGGCTTCTCAGGCTCACAGCCTACGTGACAAGTAACTACAATTACTTAGGCCAACGCCAGGTGCAGACACCAGCCATCATTTCAATGGAATTCAAGAACACGCTGCTCAGGGTCGCACTGACCCTGAAAAGAACCTCCCCGTCTCTAACTGCTGGCCTTGGCTCCTGTACAAACTGCTTGCTTACTGATATTGGGAGTTTTCGCTGTCTTTAACCGCTGGCCTTGGCTTCTGTACAAACTGCTTGCTTGCAAAATCTGCTTGCAAAGATTCACAGCCCCCCCACCCCGAAAATCCCCCAGCCCCTGGAAGAAGTCTTTTTTAGTATAAAAGCCCAGCTCTCCCTCAACTCGGGGCCACGGGTTGGAGAGACGTGAGTCCTCCGTGGTCGCCAGCAAAAAAGACCCTGCAATTTGTCATACTTTTGTCTTGGTGCTGGTCTTCTTATCTCGCTAAAAATACACCAGTAGGACCTTTAGAATGGCAGTAGTGGCCTTATAAGAAGAGGAAGATTGATCTCTCTCTTTTCTCTCCCTCTTTTCCTCTCTCTCGATATCTCTTCCACCACCTCACCACAACGCTACCTGCAGTGAGGAAAGGCATGTGAGCACACAGCAAGAGGGCTTCCAGGAAGGCTGCCTGCAAGCAAGCTAGGAAGAGAGCCCTTACCAGGAACCTAATTGGCTGGTGTCTTGATCTTGTACTTCCCAGTCTCCAGAACTGTAAGAAATAAATTCCTGTCATTTAAGCCAACCAGTCTATAGTATTTAGTTATGGTAGCCTGAGCAGATACACATTCTTTCTATGTGAACTAGGGTCATCTGCATTTGAAAATATCCATAGTTATAGTCTCAACGATTTTCAAATTTCAAATTTCAAATTTCCTACCACATTGCAATTAAATTAGAAATCAATAATAAAAAAAAAATTGGGAATCTTCATATATTTGGAAATTTTAAAATACGCTTTTTTTTTTTTTGAGACCGAGTCTCACTCTGTCGCCAGGCTGGAGTGCAGGGGTGCGATCTCGGCTCATTGCAACCCTGCCTCCAGAGTTCAAGGGATTCTCCTGCCTCAGTCTCCTGAGTAGCTGGGAGTACCGGTATGCAGCCACCACACCGGGCTAATTTTCGTATTTTCAGTTGAGACGGGGGTTTCACCATGTTGGCCAGGCTGGTCTTGAACTCCTGACCTCAAGTGATCCACCCACCTTGGCCTCCCAAAGTGCTAGGATTACAGGTGTGAGCCACTTCTTTTAAATAACTGAAAAGTTGAAAAGAATCATGAAGGAAACATTAAAATACTTAGAAGAAAATAATAAAAATATTACATGCAAAAACTTGTGGAATACTGCTAAAGTGATACTTAGAGGGAAATTTTAGCTTTAATATAAGCATAGACTAGGATAGATAAAAGCTGAAATTAATGAGGGAAATGTAAGAAAAAAATTTTTTAAGTTATCAAGTTGAAAGCAGGAAATAAAACAGAAAACCAAGAGTCATTAGAGAGCATCTTGAAAGAAGACAAATTCAACTCCTTAAAGAGATGAGCTTGTGCTCGCTTTGGCAGCACATATACTAAAATTGGAACGATACAGAGAAGATTAGCATGGCCCCTGCGCAAGGATGACACGCAAATTCGTGAAGCGTTCCATATTTAAAAAAAAAAGAAAAAAGAAAAAAAGAAAAAAAAAAAGAGATGAGCTCAATAATTCTCCAGAAGATTAATCTACAAAAAAAAAAAAGAAGACAAAGAGAAGGAACAAACTAAAATGTGATTTAAAAGGAAGAACAGCCCAAGTGCAGTGGTTCATACCTACAATCCTAGCATTTTGGGAAGCTGAGGGGGGAGGATCACTTGAGGCCAGGAGTTCAAGACCAACCTGAGCAATATAGCAAAATCCAATTTCTACAAAAAATTTAAAAGATAAAAAAATTAACTGGGTATGGTGGCATGTGCCTATACTCCCATATACTTGGGAGGCTGAGGTGAGAGGACTGCTTGAGCCCAGGAGTTGGAGGATGCAGTGAGCTATGATCATGCCACTGCACTCTAGTCTGAACAACAGAATGAGACTTTGTCTCTGAAAAAATAAATAACATAAAATAAATGGAGGAACAACTACCACTACATTGCAGATTTTTTTTAATGTTAAGAGAGCACCATAAAAAAACTATGCCAGACATTTTGAAAACTTAGATGAAATGAAAGGATGCTAGAAAAAAATAAGAACATACCAAAACATACTTGAAAAGATACAGTATAGCTGCATAACTTTATGAAGTCACATAAAAATTTCAGGTTCAGGTAATATTGCAGGAAATTTCCACCAAACTTCAAAAATATATATAATTTTAAACTTCCACAAAATCTTCCAAAAAAATAGAAAAATTGGCAATTCCTTATGGAATACGATTTTTTCAAATGTTCAGTTTCTCAGTATGATCATGTGAAATAAGAAATAGTTACACATTGGGCAGCTTGTAATAACTCTCTACCTTTGAATTTTTTTTTTAGTCTTTGTTTGCTTATCAAATTTATCTCTATATTTGTACATAGAAATCTAAGAGCATATTATTTCATTAGCACTGCCAATTTGAAGTATATAAATGAGTCCCAATTTTTCAAAATAAACTCAAGGATTAAAGAGTTAAGTTACTATATTTTACTGTAGGAAGATAGAAAAAAATCAAAATATTATTTATCAATTCTTTGAAGAAATGATCACTTCATCTATTTGAAGCAATCTAAGAAATCATAAAGACAATTGAACATATGCTTGATCACTTAAAATTAAAAGCATTTTGCATTAAAAAAATAAAAGATTAAAAGAAAAAACTAAAATAGGAAGATATTTGCAGCAAATTGTTACTATGTATTACAAGACAATATCTCAACCCACCAGTAGATAAAATGGGCAATGAATTCAACCTTGTTTTCCATAAAAATGTAACATCAACCTTGAGACAACAATTTATAACTATTAAATTATTCTGAAGTTTTAAACATTCATATTGAAAAACTGGCAATATTGTTTCAACCTTGCCATACTCCTATGTGCTGGTTGGCACTGTGAGGTGGAAAAATTTCAATAATTTTTTAAATCTACTAGGAAATACATTCTAAAGAAATGAAAGAAAAAAACATGAATATAGCTAAATGCTATATTCATGAGACAGTGCACTGATATCTGCAATAGCAAATATTTGAAAACCATTTAAATGTCCATGTAAATGATAACCCATTAAATTAATTGAATAATGTAAGATACTGCCAAAATATTATTAAGCAGTAATTACGAGGTAATGATAAATACTACATAACATCATCATAAGTATTAATCACATAATGTGAAGTAAAAAACACAGATTATAAATCTCTTTGATCATCAGGATAACAACTACAAAACAATATACGCTAATGGATTCAGAAGGATATCTGAAAACAAGTAAGTCAATTACTGGATTAGGATAGTGGCATAGTAAGTGATTTATATTTCATTGTTTAAATTTTCTTGCATTTTGTCATAAAATTGCCTTTAAAATTTTTAAAGAAAATTGTTTTAATGAGAGAGAGATGATGCAAGCTGGTCTTCCAAACCCAGGAACTTTAGTATGGACATTTATCACAGTAAACGGATTTGAAGGATGATCATTAAACTTCTAACAGATTTATTAAATGATAATGTCAGAGCATTTGGCCACACTTATCTGCTTTTGGGTAGCTCATCAGTACAAGCAATTTTTCAGAATGCTGTTGCCCTTTTCATTTAATCAAATTCACGTACAAACCAAAGAAATATCAAAGGCCCAGTGCTATTTCCATAGGATATTTGATATGGCTAATATAAAGTTCTATAGTTTACAGGGCATAGACATATCTTCCCCAACAAGAGTCTATTTCAATTTGTCAGCACTTCAAATATTCTCAGCAATAGACTTTTTGTTTTAATAACTAGATTACTTGATCAAATTTAGCTTCAATTGAAAACAACCAAGAATTGCCAGTATGTGTGATTTGGTCACAGGGATAATGGATATATACAGACATTAAGGAGGATACTAAACATCTGTATTGGACTTCCTCTAAGACGATGACTGAGTCTTTGCCAATACAAGTCAAATTTTCTGAATATAACTGGAGGCCAGTAATTTATAGGGCCCTCCATTTATATTCTATTTTCCTCTCTCCACCATTAATCCTCTCCATTACCACAAAGAAATTATTTGACCCCTATGTTGGGGTGCTGCAAGAAGAGAAAGTGAGGTGTGGAGATTAAAAAGAAAAGTAGCCTTACAGTATAGGGGAACTTTTTTGCATGGGAGAAACTTCTCAGCTACAGTTTGACTTTCAGGTACTTCCATTATAAAAACGTTGCTCCAAAATTGATTGAGAGTAGAGGAAGCCTTTAGCTTTAATGCTGTAAAATAAATAACTACCTATGAGATAATCACTGTTGAAATTGAGACATAATAAAAAAAATAATAGTTAATATTTATAGCATGAATGATACTTTATGAAATGCCTTTGCAGGTATTCTTTTGTTTCATTTTTACAGCAACTTTGCATTCCAAAAAAATATGATTATTCTCACTTTACAGATGAGTAAAAGAGGCTCAAAGAGATGCTAGATAGATAAACAAAACTATAGGGACGTAAAATAGACGAACCAAACTATGGGTATTTATATGTAAGCACCTTTATGTGGAAAAGATATATTGTAAGCCTTCCATAGTTTGAGATAAAAACTTATCTCAAAATAATTCAGGTAGGAAGTCGTATAGCCAGGATTCAAACACAGGCCTTTTGACTCTAAATCCCATTCTCTTTTGCAAATAAGCAGTGATATTCTTCTTAGGGAGAGATGCCTTTTCCCTGGTCTTTAGCAAATAAACACGTATGTGTGTCAGGAAGTGTAGCAGGATGAATAAATTTTCACTTAAAACCTTAAGCTGACTTTAATTCCTTCTGTATCTTGTTAAAAAAAAAAAAAGCAGGGAATGGTGGAGGGCCTAGTTTAAATCATACCAACTGAAAAAGAAATCCTTATACGCTCATTAAAGAGAAGAGAGAGAGGAAATTGAAACCATAAAGGCCTCTGCCAGCTCTTCTGTTGAACCAAAGGGTTACATTACTCTTTATTTTGGAAAAGTCTATTAATGAGTCTTTGAAAATGCAAAAGTAGATCCAAACTGAGTGGAAGAGTGGAAAAATAAATTATTCTGTATAATAATATGAGGGAAATTGGGCCTAAAGAGGGGGAAAGGGGACTGTGTAGTGATGTGGTAGATGGACTCTTAAAAGCATTTAATATTCAGTTTTATGTTTACTGTCTGTGAAGGGCTAGCCCTCCATCATCCTGGACCTTCTCGAAGTCTGCACACACAGATCCACATGCAGATGCACATTTATGCACACACATACATATACACACACAAAAAAACACTTTGCATCGAGGATTTGGGGAACAAAGATAAAAGCTACGTTTCATATTTGATTCACTGTGCAGCAGAAAGAAGAGTCATAGGAAGCAAGTTGTAGTTGGGTTGAAAATTCAATGTGAAAATGAAATAATCAGAACATAAGTCCCTAGGAATCTGCCAAAGTGTGTAGGAAAGTATTAGACTTAAATCAGACCTTAAATCTCAAAAAATAGGTTAACCTCACAACAACTGAGTAAAAAATATATGTCTGGGTGAATGTATCCTTTATGTGTAGTTACTTATATTTAGAAAAGATGGATATAAGCCCTCCATAGTTTAGCCTATCCAATTATTTAACAAATATTTATTCAGTGTTATCAATTGCCAGGAATTACAGTTGGATGCTAATGTCTGAGAGTTAAACATAGCTCCTTTTCTTAAGAACTGCATGGTTCATTGTGTGAAAAAGATAAGAAAATGACAATTTCCATTCAATGTAGTAAGAACGAACAAAGAAGTGAGTTACAGTGCTGCGAAAGTGCAGAGAAGAGACACCAAATCCAGTTTTAAGATCAGAGCTATTTGGTAAATATACCTCTTAGATTTTTCAGAACAAACCCAATTTCAAATAATTTATCCCCAGAGATGTGTTTAAAAGTGTCAGTTCATGTCCCCCAACAAGTGATTTGAAAATTTGACTACCTTTCTATAATCTACCAGGAATTTATCCATGTTTATGTTTTTTCACCTTTAAAATCACTTTTGGAGTATCAATACATGCCAAGATGGAACATGTTCACTATGTAGCCACTCTCCCACTGCTTGCAACTAAAAACTCCAGGCAGAATACAAAAAGTAAGTATCTGAGGATTTTGAAAATTTACTGATATCATAAAACCTAAAGAATAACCATGCAGTGTCAAGTTCCTTGTTTTGTTCTCCGCCTTTCTCCCTTCTTTGACTCAAAGTAGTGAGTTGTAGAACTGCACTGTGACTTTGACAGCAAAAACACTAAAAGAAGCATCCTTTTTCTAACAACAACAACAACAACAACAACAACAAAACAGAAAAGGACTCCTGCAAGGCAATCAGTATGTGAGAAATTTCCAGTTTGGCTTTGATTTTTTTAAAACCCTCTCTCTTTTTTTTCTCTCTGGGACTTACCCTGAGGTCAACCCAAGTCACGGAGCCGCACTGCCAACTCGGTGGTGATGGTTGTTGTGGGCATCTGAATGCCCGAGAGAAAACCATCTCTCTGGCCAAAGGATATGGGGAAAAGGATGTTTGTCATCCAAAAAGTGTAAGGATAAATTATTGTTAAATTTTCTCTCTCTTTCCTCTTGCTGCCTCATACTGAGGGCAGTCCCAGTTGTGTGGAACTACAAGACAGTACAAGAGGAACCCAGTTTTTCCTGTCATTCTGGCAGCAAAAACTAAGATAGTAGGCTCCCAGGAGCTGGGGAGTTCAAGCAAGGTAGGGACTAGGGTGATACAAGGCAGGCACTTAAGGATAAAAATTCAAGAGGTGTCAAAAAAATATTCAATGATGCTGCTTAAAGAACAGTAGAGAAGACTTTATTCAGGACCATTGCTATAGGTGTACTGACCACCATGATGATGGGATTTTGCAGTTAGGGAGAGAGATTGGACTCAACTTCAAATACAGCACGGGCAAGTGGGAATTTATATCCAAGGAGCAGGGTGAGGGTCAGTGGATGGAAAATTATTAAGAGGAAACATCGGGGTAAAGGAAACTCTGGCTAAACTAACCTAACAGGATTCATGCTAAAGACAAGCTAGGGTGATCAGACATCGCCTAGGGTAGGGGGAGGAAGTGGAACCTGATCAGATATCAAGAGTGATCAGATAATGAGGGTAAAGGTTCATACTAAACTGACTTAGCAGGGTTCTTTGGTAAAACTGGATTTTACAAGAAAGTACATAAATAGGCAGAGGAGAAAGTTCAGGAGCCTGAAAAAAGTTTAGGCAAGCAAAGATTCTTCATGAGATGTCTCTGGCTTTCAGGGCTGGTCAACTGCTAATACTGTACATGTATCACCCTGAGAGTGAGTGCCTTCCGAAATTTTACACTTTAGGTGTCTCATTGTTTAGAAAAAAATATTGAATGCAACCAGAGTAAAAAACTGAAATCTTGAATAAAATGAAAAAAACTATGATCTGAATGAATGTGGATTTCTCATCAGAAACTTTCAAAGCCAGAGGCAGCAAAAGAATATCTTTAAAATGTTGAAAGAAACAAGCTGTTGACCTAGAATTCTATATCCAGTGAAAATATCCTTCAAAATAAAGAAATTTTCAGATGAAGGAATTCTGATGAAGTTTCAGATGAAACACCAACAAACCTTTTCTAAAATGAATGTAAAAAGAAGTTCTTCAGGTTGAAGAAAAATGATACCCTATAGAAACTTGGAACTTTAGGTATGAAAAAAAAGCAATAGCAATGGTAAATATCTGGGGAAATGTAATAGACTCTTTTTCTCCCCTTAAGTTATTAATTTCTCTTATGAGCACAAGTAAATAAAACTAAAATTAAAAAAATCAGCTCTTATGAGCACAAGTAAATAAAACTAAAATTAAAAAAAATAAAACAGTGAAAACAATGATATCAAAGGCTGGTCCTTTGAAAAGATTAATGAAATGTATAATCATCAGGAAAGGCTGATGAAGAACAAAGGGTGAAGATACAATTTACCAATATCAGGAATGAAAGCAGTACATCACTAAAGACAGCACAAATATTAAATGATAAGAGGAACTTACTACAACCAATCCCATAAGTCAACAACATAAATGAAATTACCTGTGATGGTAAATACTGAGTGTCAACTTGATTGGATTGAAGGATACAAAGCATTGATCCTGAGTGTATCTGTGAGGGTGTTGCTAAAGATTAACCTTTCAGTCAGTGGGCTAGGAAATGTAGACCCACCCTTAACCTGGGTGAGAACAATCTAATCAGCTGCCAGCACAGCTAGAATAAAAAGCAGACAGAAAAATATGAAAAAAGGAACTGGCCTAGCCTCCCAGCCTACAACTTCTCCCATGCAGGATGCTTCCTGCCCCAGAACATCAGACTCCCAAGTTCTTCAGTTTTGGAACTCTGACTGACACTACTTGCTCCTCAGCCTGCAGACGGCCTATTTTGAGACTTTGTGATTATGTGAGTTAATACTTAATAAACTTTGCTTTATATATATATACATAGATATATACACACACACTATGTGCACACACACACACACACACACACGTATGGTTCTCTAGAGAACCCTAATACAGATTTTGGTACCAGGAGTGGTTCTAGAGGAACAGAATAATAAGGATGGAGTTCGTTGGTTTGGGGGTCTCTGGAGTTGGCTGTTTAACATGATTAGATCCAAAATTGCTAAGGACTGTACTTCTAATGGTATAGAGAACACTGATAGTCCTTGGGATGAACTGTTTAGAGAGTTATACAAAATAAATGCATTTGACACTCCTGATTCATCACTTGTGAGAGGCAAGGAGTTTAGTGACTCTATATATAATACCTTTGACTGTATGTGGAGAACCAAGAAACATAATGAAGCTGGTTGGTTGCTCGTAAGTTCAGTAGACAAAGTGATAAAAGAAAAGAATGAACTCAGGGATTCTATCTCCTGGCTTCAGAAGCAGATACTGAGCCCTCAATATGGCACCATTCCTTGGGGTGATCAGCCAGCGACCTGGTGGCAGGTTGATTATATTGCACCTTTTCATCATGGGAAGGGCAGAGGTTTGACCTCATTGGAATAGACACTTACTCTGCATATGGGTTCACCTATACTGCATGCAGTGCTTCTGCCAAGACTACCATCCATGGACTCACAGAATGCCTTGCCCACCATCATAGTATTCCACACAGCATTGACTCTGACCAAGGTACTCACTTTATGGCTAAAGAAGTGTGGCAGTGGGCTCAGGCTCATGGAATTAACTGATCTTATCATGTTCCCTATCATCCTGAAGCAGCTGGATTGATAGAATGGTGGAATGGCCTTGTGATGTCATAATTACAATGTGCACTAGGTGACAATACTTTGCAGTATTGGAATGGTTGTCATTTGCTCCTCAGCCTGCAGATGACCTGTTGTACGACCTTGTGATCATATGAGTTAATACTTAAAAAACTCCCCTTTATAGACATATCTGTTCCATTAGTACTGTCCCTCTAGAGAACCCTGACTAATATATGGTCCAAATGCCTTTAAAAACACAAACTACCGGAGAGATCCAAGATGGCCGATTAGCAACAGCTCAGGAATGTAGCTCCCAGTGAAAGCGCAGAGAACGAGTGGACGCCGCACTTTCCGACGAATTTTTCTTGCCCACAGAATGGGAGATTCCCGGCAGAGGAGCCACATGGGTCACCAGTGCTACTCTTTTGGCCGGCGCGGCTGTTTTGCGGTGCCCCAGCGCGGCGCTTCCCGGTGCAGAGTATACAGGACGGACGGGCTCGGCTGGTCCCATCCCCACAAGGAAAACAGCAATTGGAAGTGCTGAGGACTGAGAGTTTCACAGCAAGCACGGCAAACCCAGGAAGGTCCAGCTCTGTGGGGA
>CAUYQU010069164.1:0-52805 GCA_963574635.1 Cheracebus regulus
CTTTTTGCACTGGTTTCTTCCCATTTTTGTGGATTTATCCACCTGTCATCTTTGTAATTGCCGACTTTCAGATTGGGTCTCTGAGTGGATGTCCGGCTTGTTGGTGATGAAGTTTTTTCTGTTTCTTAGTTTTCCTTCGGCTGACTCCCCTACCCCACAGGGCTGGGCCTTCCCGGGTTCAGCTGTGCTTGCTGTGCTTCCTGGGTTCAGCTGTGCTTGCTCTCAGTCCCCAGCGCTTCCAATTGCTCTTCTCCTTGTGGGGATGGGACCAGCCGAGCCTGACTAAAAGGGCATCCAGTCCCTTATACTCCGCACTGAGAAGCACTGCGCTGGAGCACCAGCAAAACAGCCGCACCAGCCAAAAGAGTCGCGCTGGCGACTCGTGTGGCTCCTTTGCTGGGAATCTCCCAGTTTGTGGGCATCAAAAATTCGTCTGCAATTGCGGCATCCACTCACTCTCCACGCTTTCACTGGGAGCTACAATCCTGAGCTGCTGCTACGCGGCCATCTTGGATCTCTCTCCGCCCGGTGATGAAGTTTTTTCTGTTTCTTAGTTTTCCTTTGGCGGATGCCCCTTCCCCACAGAGCTGGACCTTCCCGGGTTCACTGTGCTTGCTGTGAAACTCTCAGTCCTCAGCGCTTCCAATTGCTGTTTTCCTTGTGGGGATGGGACCAGCCGAGCCCGTCCTGTCCGTATACTCCGCACCGAGAAGCACCGCATTGGGGCACCGGCAAAACAGCCGCGCCGGCCAAAAGAGTCGCGCTGGCGACCCGTGTGGCTCCTCTGCCGGGAATCTCCCGGTCTGTGGGCAACAAAAATTCGTCGGAAAGTGCGGTGTCCACTGGTTCTCTGCGCTTTCACTGGGAGCTACATTCCTGAGCTGTTGCTAATCGGCCATCTTGGATCTCTCTCTCAAGATGATTTTTAAGGTTCTGGCTTAAGAGTGCAGTGTGCGGCCGGGCAGGGTGGCTCACACCTGTAATCTCAGCGCTTTGGGAGGCCAAGGTGGGCAGATCACAAGGTCAGGAGATCGAGACCAGCCTGGCCAACATGGTGAAACCCTGTCTCTTCTGAAAAATACAAAAATTAGATGGGCATGGTGGTACGTGCCTGTAGTCCCAGCTACTCGAGAGGCTAAGGCAGGAGAATCGCATGAAGCTGGGAGTCAGAGGTTGCAGTGGTGGAGATTGCACCACTGCAGTCCAGCCTGGAGATAGAGCGAGACTCTGTCTCAAAAAAAAAAAAAAAAAAAAAAAAAAAAAAGTACAGTGTACAATTTCAGTGTGTGTAATTTCTTGAGATAAGGAACTCTGGGAACAAGGCAGATTTGAGTAGTATGTGGCAGCATGTGAAGGTAAGTTAATTTTGGCCATGTTGAGATACAAGTATCTGCAAAATTTCTGAGAGCCAAAAGCACTGTCTTAATCTCACGGGAGAAGAGAGCACCTGTCAGGTGATCAAATGGTCTTCACAGGTGCTCTACAGAATTCTTGGTTCTAATAGTCAGATCTTAGGCAGGACCAGCATTAGAGTAGGAACTAGTGTTATTCCCATGGGCTCTGCCATTGTAAATGCTATCATCTAGGTTGTCAAGGGGATGTTATACCTTCTACTTTCCTAGATTGTTGATGTCTTCAGAGAGGCTTGGTCTTCAACAGTACTGCCCAGTAGAACGTGCTGCAGTGATGAAAAATGGTCTTAAGAGATTTTCACGGCCTTTTAAGCTATAAAAGCTATGAGCCCTATTAATAGCACATTTTATAGAGGCTTCATGAAGTGTTGGCCTTGTTAAATTTCAGCCTTAGCTGAGCAGAATAAGCCCAAAACTTAAAAGATGGACCATTGGCCAGGTGAGGTGGCTCATGGCTTTAATCCCAGCACTTTGGGAGGCTAAGGTGGGTGGATTGTTTGAGTCCAGGAATTCAAGACCAGCCTGGACAACATGGTGAAACCCTTTTTCTACAAAAGTACAGAAATTAGATGGAGGTGGTGGTGTACACCTGTAGTTCCAGCTACTTAGGAGGCTGAGGTGGGAGGATCACCTGAGCCTGGGAGATCGAGGCTGTGGTTAAGTCGAAATTGCACCACTTCACTCCAGCAATGTCAAAAAAAAAAAAAAAGATGGACCATTTCTAAAACATAGGAAAAGAAAATGTATTTCATAAATAAGAGTGGCATTAAAAGATAAATAACTTCCATTTAATTCTGAAAGAAAATACAGAAAAATAGAAATTACCTAAGTATTTCTTTTCTTTTTTTTTTTTTTTGAGGCAGAGTTTCCCTCTTGTTGCCCAGTCTGAAGTGCAGTGGTGCAATCTCAGCTCACTGCAACCTCTGCCTTCTGGGTTCAAGTGATTCTCCTGCCTCAGCCTCCCTAGTAGCTGGGATTACAGGTACCTGCCGCTACACCTGGCTAATTTTTTGTATTTTTGGTAGAGATGGGGTTTCACCGTATTGACTAGGCTGGTCTGGAACTCCTGACCTCAGGTGATCCACCTGCCTTGGCCTACCAAAGTGCTGGGATTACAGGTGTGAGCCACCATGCCTGGCCTTCTTTTTTTTTTTTTTGAGACAGAGTCTCGCTCTGTCACCCAGGCTGGAGTGCCAGTAGTGTGATCTCGGCTCACTGCAACCTCTGCCTCCTGGGTTCAGGTGATTCTCCTGCCTCAGCCTTCCGAGTAGCTAGGACTATAGGCGCATGCCACCACACCCAGCTAATTTTTTGTATTTTTAGTAGAGATGGGGTTTCACTGTGTTAGCCAGGATGGTCTCAATCTCCTGACCTTGTGATTTGCTTGCCTCGGCCTCCCAAAGTGCTGGGATTACAGGCTCGAGCGACCGTACCAGGCCTAAATTACCTAAGTATTTCTAAATTACCTAAATATCCAGTGTTAAAAATAATCTGAGGTTGCATTTGAATCTTTTAGCTAACTTAATAAATCTAGATTGCGTCTGGATTCGCTGTATTATGTCATGTTACAAGGAGCCTGGGGGTGGAGTGGTTCTGGGGTTAGGTAGTGACTCAGTTGCTCAGTGATGGCATCAAGGACCTACTTAAATATTTTCCATTTTTTCTTACTGTCATGCTTAGTGCATTGGTGACAACTCCATCTTATGATCACAGAAGAGCTGTAGTGATGTTAGGTTTCACATGCAGATACAGAGACAGGTATTCTAGGAAAAAACACCTTTCCTACAAGTATCTTAGCAGGCTTTTTTTTTTTTTTTTTTTTGAGATGGAGTTTCGCTCTAGTTGTACAGGCTGGAGTACAATGGTGTGACCCTGGCTCACCTCAACCTCCACCTTCCAGGTTCAAGCAATTCTCCTGCCTCAGCCTCCCAAGTAGCTGGGATTATAGGCATGCTCCACCACGCCTTGCTAATTTTATATTTTTAGTAGAGATGGGGTTTCTCCATGTTGGTCAGGCTGGTCTCGAACTCTCAACCTCAGGTGATCTGACTGCCTTGGCCTCCTGAAGGGCTGGTATTACAGGCATGAGCCACCGCACCAGGCTGTTAGCAGGCTTCTTATCAGGTCCTGTTGGTCAGAGTTGGGTCATCCAACCATGCTTTAGCTGCAAGGGGTGAGACAGCAATTTTGATGCATTTTCAGCATCAAAAATGAGGGGAAGTGGTATTGGGGAAACAATGTCTGCAGGTGGGAGTGTGTGCAATTGACTTGGATTGAAGTAATCAGACCTATTGAGTTCAGCACTTTTTGGAGTTCTGGTGCTGGTTCTTTGAGGTAAGCATTGTTTGAAGGCTCTTACTTAGATTGAACATGGAAGAGATGTGATAGTGGACTATGTAGTATCATTATTAATACCTGTTTATCTTTTTCTAAGTTATATCACCATTTAGTAGACAGGAGACCTTTACCAAATTAACCAATGTTGAATATACTTATTTTTATTTGTGAGTGAAAATACTAAAACAGATCCAGCATTGGCAGTGATAACACAAGTGCCATGCATTTATGTAGGTTACAGGGCACTTTCACATGTATTAGGAAGTTTGACTCCTACCAACCACCTTCTATGTAGGGGAGACAGCTTTTTATTAGCACTATTTATTTTACAAATGAGGAAACTGAGACCAACAGAGTGAATGAGTAGTCTAAGGTCCAGAGTCAGGACCAGAAACAAAGTCTTTTTTGTTAATTCCCTTCATTTATGTGCTCATCAAGGATCTTTTTTTTTTCCCATCAAGGATCTTATTTGACTCTTTTTGATAGGAGAAGCTTTAGATGACCTTAATTAATTATAATATATAACTTGCCTCAGGTAAGAAAAAAAAAAATCTCACTTTTTCAACATTTTTATAAGCAGCAGGGACTGTATTAAATGCTGAGGAGCTCACACCACCTAGGATATTGAAGAGTATGGTCACCTGCTAGAGATGGCAGCACATACCTGTCTGGCAGGATGAGAAGTCTCAGGTGGGAGCTAATGATGTTTGAGCATGAGTCTTGAAAGACAGAGGGTGTTCTGCAGGCAGAGAGGAGGCAGGAACAAAGACATGGTGTGGGGTCAGGCCTGGTGAGGCAGTGGGTGGGGAGGCTAATGCAGGGGAGAGGTAGGGGAGGGGCAGGCACAGGCCAGGCAGATTTTGGAGATTTGCTGCTTGTCAAGTGTGGTCTCCATCCTGACAGCATTTGAACTTTTGCAGGGTCCAGTAAGAGTTACAAGGTTGTATTTACCTTTAGGGAGATGACTTTGGAAGCTGTGTGGACTGGGAGCAGGAACTCGGTAGCCCACTGTGATGTGGAATGAGGACATGAACTGTGGCGTGGGATGAAGAGGGACCAGGGAGACTTGTCTAGGAGTCACCAGCTGTAGGTCACGTGAGTCTTGGTTTCTGACCTGGCTGATGGTAGTGCCACTCATTGAGATTGGGACTATGCAAAGAGGAGTGAATGTGGGGGAAGCACAGTTTATTTCAGACATATGTTTGAGGTGCTTTTGGAACATCCAGGTGGGAATGTGTAAAGGTAGACAGAATAGCTGAGATTAGTTGTCTATTGCTGCACTATAGCATTATCACTCAGTGGCCGGAACAGTACAGATTCGGTATTTCAGTGTCTGTGGGTCAAGAGTCAGGCCAGACTGGGAAAGACTCCACTTCGGAGCTCACCTGGTTGTTGGCAGCACTTGTGTTCCTGCCATAAGACCCTCTCCCTTGTGTCCTCACAGCATGGCAGCTGCTTCTGCAAGGCCTGAAGGCAAGAGAATCTTCTCATAAGGCAGGTTGTCACAGGCTTGTGTGTTGGCAGTCACACAAGTGTTGTCCCACCACCTTGCCATGTTCCTTCCCCTGGGTGAAAAACAAGCCATGGGCCAGGAGGTGCAGGTCTTGGGGGCACTTAGAATCTCTCTGCCTCAGTACCGGTATTACTCTCACTTTAGGGAGAACTTCTTGCTGAAGGTCAAGTTACAGCCTGGATTCAAATATGTTCTGGCTGCAGCATGTGTGCTCTTAGCTCCCCCGTCCTATCTCTAGCCTTTGGTAGAAGGTCCTGAATTGCAGGGGATAGATTTAGGAATTACTGGTTTATTCAGGTCCTGAAACCATGGGAGTAGAAACTATAGTGTTGGCTGGGTGTGGTGGTACATGCCTGTGATCCCAGCACTTTGGGAGGCCGAGGTGGGTGGATCACCTGAGGTCAGGAGTTCGAGACCTGTCTGACCAACATGGTGAAACCCTGTCTCTACTAAATACAAAAAATAAGCTGGGCATGGTGGCACATCCCTGTAATCTCAGCTACTTGGGAGGCTGAGGCAGGAGAATCACTTGAACCCGGGAGGCGGAGGTTGCAGTAAGCTGAGATAGTGCCATTGCACTGTAGCCTGGGCAACAAGAACGAAACTGTCTCTTAAAAAAAGAAACTACAGTGTCTGTGTAAATCATCTGGGCATCTTGTTAAAATGCATATTCTCATTGTGTAGGCCCTGGGAGGGGGCTGAGATTGTGTATTTACCAGAAGCTTCCAGGCTGCTGCAGACCACATAGTAAAAGCAATGATGTGGATGAGATTGCTTAGGGTGAATGGATGGATGAGAAGAGGTATGCCTTTTCTCAAGAGGTGAGGAGAGAACCTTGAGGCATACCAGAAGAATGTTGGGGTGAAAAGAAGGTCAAGTACAGAATGCTGGAAGTGCCACTATTTTAGAGGAAGGTAGTAGAAAGGTGGGATGGGGAGGTCTCTCCACCCAGTCTCCTACACGCAGGGTTAGGTGCTACAGCTCTGTCCAGGATATTCAATTTTAGAAGAACCTAGTAGAAACCTCTGATCTACTGCCTTCATTATCCTCTTATTCTATATTTATGGATAAAGATATAGAACTGCAATAATGAAATAGCCTTTGGCATAGTTTCCTTTTATTATCACTTAACTCAATTCCTGCTGGGTGAGGTGACTCATGCCTATAATTCCAGCACTTTGGGAGGCAGAGGCAGGTGGATCACCTGAGGTCAGGAGTTCGAGACCAGCCTGACCAACATGGTGAAACCCCATCTCTACTAAAAATACAAAATTGGCTGGGCATAGTGTTGTACACCTATAATCCCAGCTACTCGGGAAGTTGAGGCAGGAGAATCACTTGAACCCAGGAAGCGGAGGTGGCAATCACTGAGATTGCACCCTCCAGCACAAGAGCAAAACTCTGTCTCAAAAAAAAAAACCCCTCAGTTTCTGTTACCAGTTTTACTTTTTGATTTGCACTCAAATACTTAGGGAATGTGTTATTCTTTTCCTAAGAAAGATGTTAGTGGCTAATAAATCAAGACCTTATTCTTTTTCTTTTTTTGCAACGCAGTCTCATGTCGCCCAGGCTGGAGTGCAGTGGTGTAATCTCAGCTCACTACAACCTCAGCCCAAGCCATCCTCCCATCTCAGCCTCCTGAGTAGCTGGGACTACAGGTGTGCACCACCATGCCCAGCTATTTTTGTAGAGATGCGGTCTTGCTGTGTTGCCCAGGCTAGTCTTTAACTACTGTGTTCAAGCAGTTCTCCCACCTCAGCCTCCCAAAGTGCTGGGATTACAGGTGTGAGCTACTGCGGCTAGTCAAGACCTTATTCTAATTACATTTTTATTAAACTATTTCAAGCTAAATGGACATTATCAAAGGAGGAAACGTGGGAGGTTATATTAGTTTCCTAGGGCTGCCATAACAAATTACCACAAATCAGGTGGCTTAATACAGAAATGTATTCACTCACAGTTCTGGAGGCTGGAAGTCTGAAATCAGGGTGTTGGCGGGGCTGTGCTTCGTCTAGAAGCCTTCCTGGTCTAGTCCAACTCCTGCTGGCTCCAGGAGTTTGTGGCAGCATGACTCCAGTCTCTACCTCTGTGTTCACATGGCTGCTTTCTCTGTCTCTGTGTTTCTTCTCTTCTTTTTTAAGGATACTTACTGGACATTAGATTTAGGACTCACCCTAAATCTAGGATTACGTCATTCTGAGATCCTTAATTACATTTTCAAAGACCCTTCTTTTGAATAAGGTCACATTCATAGGTTCTGGGGGTCAGGACTTGGACATATTCTTTTGGGGGTTCACTGTTGAGCCCACTATAGAGGTGAGCACTACTTGATTGTGAGAAGTAGGAAAAAAAAGGTGAGATGAAGTGATGTGTGGATTTTCACACATTTTATTTCTAAAATGTTTAATGTAAATTGCTTGTTTTTCCATTAGGAAATACGTAAAAGCTGAAACTCTTATGACAGTCACTGATCCTGTTCATGATATTGCATTTGCTCCAAACTTGGGAAGATCTTTTCATATTCTAGCAATAGCAACCAAAGATGTGAGAATTTTTACATTAAAGCCTGTGAGGTAAGTTTTAGAAGCACTTGTGAATTTGAAAATACTCTTGCCTCCTGATTACATTTGTTTGTGGAGGAGACAGTAGAGGCAACTATGATTTGAAGAATGGATTATTTTATGTATAAATATATGTCTTCTTGGAAAGGGGAATTGAGTAAAGAGAGCAGATTCATATTCTCTTAATTGTGCTTTATTTAGGCTAATACAATTCTCTGAATATAACTGATACTCTATAAATGTTTAAATTAATGAGAAGTGGCAGTCTAGGAAAAACTAAATTAGTATTGAGATAGTCTTTTGAATATTCAATTTTGAATTGTGAATTTCAGTTTTCTTTCTATTCTTTCATTCTTTCCTACTTGCTGCTCTGCCTTTTTTTTTTTTTTTTGAGACAAGGTCTTGCTCTGTCGCTCAGGCTAGAGGGCAGTGGCTTGATCTTGGCTCACTCCACCTCCACCTCCCTGATTCAAGCAATTCTTGTGCCTCAGCCTCTTGAGTAACTGGGATTACAGGCACCGGCCATGATGCCTGGCTAATTTTTTATTTTGTATTTTTAGTAGAGACAGGTTTCACCATGTTGGCCAGGCTGGTGTTGAACTCCTGGCCTCAAGTTATCTGTCCACTTCGGCCTCCCAAAGTGTTGGGATTACAAGCATTGAGCCGCCGCACCTGGCCTTGTCTTGCCTTTTAAAATTAATTATTATAATCTGTTTTATTTCTCAGCTTTATGTGGGAGACTAAAATCATCCCATTTTGTTGTTTCTTTCTTCCATGAAACAGTCACTGAATATCATTTATGTGCTGGGATCACTCTAGGTCCTGGCAAGTTAAATGAAAATGACACTGGCCCAGCTCAAGGGCCAAGGGGCGGGTGTTATGCAGATGTGCACATTATTATAAAGTAATGTGGTGTGTGAGACAACTTGTGTTAATTTAGAATGGTGTGTATGTGTGTGTATCTGTCTATATTTATTTATTTTATTTTATTTTTAAAAACTTTGCTTATAGTCCCTCAGAAAATGTTTTTTATTAGCAGGAAAGAACTGACTTCCTCTGGTGGGCCAACAAAATTTGAACTCCATATAGTGGCTCAGTTTGATAATCATAATTCTCAGGTCTGGCGAGTGAGTTGGAATATAACAGGAACAGTGCTAGCATCTTCAGGAGATGATGGCTGTGTAAGATTGTGGAAAGGTAAGATTTCAGTGAAGGGATAATTGTTGGTTTATATTTCTGCCTGGAATTTTTACTTAAAAATGTAAACTCTGAAATATTTTTTTAAAATGGTCTCTTAGACCAGGCGCAGTGACTCACGCCTATAATCCGAGCACTTTGGGAGGCCACGGCCTGCGGATTATAAGGTCAGGAGTTCGAGACCAGTCTGGCCAACATAGTGAAACCCCGTCGCCACTAAAAATACAAAAAATTAGCTGGGTGTGGTTGCAGGCGCCTGTAATCCCAGATACTTGGGAGGCTGAGACAGGAGAATCGCTTGAACCCCGGAGGCAGAGGCTGCAGTGAGCAGAGATCGCACCACTGCACTCCAGCCTGGGCAACAGAGTGAAACTCTGTCTTAAAAAAAAAAAATGGTCTTTTACAGTTACTTTTAAATTGATGTCATATTAATTTATGTTATTTTGACCATCAGTTTACCTAGTTCATAGCAGTTAATGACTGAATTGTTTTTTAAGTTATATGGAACAGAGCAACTTTTAAAACCAATTACAACGGAATATGCAGTATCTCCAATAAAAAGATACCGTTTGTCGTATATGTACCTTACATGACTGCTCTACAAACTCAGGACTATAGTCACTCTTATTTTATCAAATAAATTGCTTTAGACAATCAGTTCTTAATAGGAGAAAATCCAGTATCTTCCCTGCTTCATCTCTGCAGCTCCCAAAAGTTAAGAGCCTCGGGCTCCTGATTGTAAGTTTTTTACAAATGCCAGGCTGAGAGAGAAGGTCTGGTCAGTTGACACTGACTGTGGTCTCTGTAGCTTGGTTCTGCACTTCTCCTTGGATGATTATCCATAGGGCAGAGATGTCTGTGATTTGTGCACCACCATTATGAATGGTGTCTCATACTTAGCATTCAAATTTATAGCTGTCTTAGTTTATTTACCCTTTAGCAGTTATTGTTTCCCAAAGTGCAGTCTGGCTAAACTTGAGGGCCTCCCATGTTCAATTTTGGGCTTTGGTAGAATCAGCCCAGACCTTCCTTTCTTCACTGTAGTTTGATTTCAAGGGTGTTGCTGTCATTTTCTGCCTCTAGGCTTTAGTCAGGACCACCTTGCCATGCTCCTCAGCAGGTTGCCTAACTTGATTTTCTTAGGCTTATTGTCTTCAGAGACCCAATTTTGCATTCAAACTAATAAGGCCATTTTGGATAAACCACTTAAGCTCCAAAAGTTTTGTTACATCATTTCAGAAGAATTAGGTACCCATATACCTTATACTTGCATAATTAAGAAGACAACTTCATTACCTTACATATATATACGTATATATATATGTAAGTGAAATTCATTATAATGAAGACTTTAATATTATAATGAAGATTTTAATATTAACTTTATAATGTGATAATGTAGTACTTCAGAGAATTGTCTCTGCTAATATCTATAAGTTGGCTGGTGAAAGCTTTATATTTTTAAAATTGGTGATACTTCGAAAACTTCTAAAAAATTGTTAAAATGAAGATAATATGTCTTTCATTTAAAGTGTCTTTAATGTTAATCCTGAAAGAAATGCCATAGCCCATGGCTTCTCTCGTTTCTGTAATTATAGTTTAAGGACATGGGTACAGATTTGTGCCCTTAGGCATTGGTATTAATCACATTAATGTACTTGATTATTTTCTTTTCAGCTAATTATATGGACAATTGGAAGTGTACTGGTATTTTGAAAGGTAATGGGAGCCCAGTCAATGGGAGTTCTCAGCAGGGAAACTCAAATCCTTCTCTAGGTTCAAATATTCCAAGTCTTCAGAATTCATTAAATGGATCTTCTGCTGGCAGGTAGGCTGTTTAATGGGAAAACTGGAAACTATCTTTGTTTTAAATCATTCTGGTAGCCACACTTAAGGAGGATTATTTCATGGATTATAAGATGGAGTGGAAATATTCACATGTAAACTATATTAGCATTTAAGAATTCATTTTGTATTTGGCTTACTTGGTCAGAATATTTGCCGGTAGGTTATGAGGCTATTACATTATGTTCTGAAGCTTTGGTGATCTATTGGTAGAAATGTTTATAGGTTTAAGATTCAACTTTGCTTCTGCAACAGTGAGAGGAAGAGGTTATCTGGTTTAATAGTGAGGGTTTTAATCCAAATAAACATTAGTGTTTTTCAGTGCTTGAAGTGTGGTCTTTGCATCAGGTCAAACTGAAATTTTAAATAAAATACATTAATTAAGGCTTTTTAGAAGAGAGTACATTAAATTATTTGGTGTTTGTGTTTAAAATTTATTGGAAATAGGAAATAATAAAATCTGAGATTGATTTTTAAAATATTTGCATATGTTAGATTCTTGTGTATCATAATAAGGAATATTTGATGTCATCTAAAGAGTCATCCTTTTATTTTTATGTTCAAATTTTAAATATGTGAATTTGTAAGATAAAACTATTTTAATATGCCTTTGTGAATAAATTTGAAATATAATTCAGGAAGCTTCAAAACACAGCCTAATGAACAGTCCTGTGGTTATCCTGTTGTTATCCTAAATAAAAGAAGAAAATTGTATTTAAAATTTCAACTATTTTTATATTGTTAAATTTTTATAAGGAAGTCCTGCTTTTGATTTTGAGCTTGTAAATATGTTCATCAAAATAATTTCAAGCTACCATGGAAGATACCAGATTATAAAGATTATTTCATGAAACAAATAATATTAGAGTTGATTTTTAAAGTCTGGTTTTTGGTCACTGCCTATACCGTGTATTTTCTTTTGTAAATAGCTTCGACGTTTTGATTTGTATTCTTATTGTGCCAATAACCATCTGTGTTAGATCTGTGATGCATTTTCCCTTTTCCATTTGTATTATGTCCTTTAACAGAAAGCACAGCTGAGTACAAGCTAACTGGAGTAACTTTGCTGTTTTGCTGCTTGTTGCATGCACACAGGAATGGAAAGCGAGCTCCTTTTCCCCTTCCCCAGTGCCATTTTGACCTCTCCCAAGATACACCAGCAGCCTGCTTACTACTAAACGCAACCCAAAAGGCCTTTAAAAATACAGTGTATATTTTTCTGTACTAGTCAGTTTGTTGACACTATTTGAAACTTTTGAAATATAAATGGAGAGGCTTTCTGTTGAGACATCGTCACCAAAACAATTTTTTGAAATGTTCCTCAAACTAACTTGGGTTTAAAGATTAAAAGGGTTGTTAACCTTCTTATATAAGTAGTTGAGAGGAGGCGAAATATCACTTTAATTTTTTGGGAAAATATAGACATATTTCTTTTGCTTTCTTAAAACAGCTTAAAATGAACTTTTATAATTTTAATTTGAAGATTGAATAAATATTTTTCATAAAGATTGTTTTGAGTGCTGATTTGTTTACTTTTTGTAGAATTGCTTTATACATGATATTCAGTACAACTCTGTCATTTCTTTGTAATATTTAAAAAATATTAGTAAAGGAGTGAATTAGTAAAGTAGTAATAGTAAAATGAAAGTAACTTGACTGTACAGTTTGTAGCCAGGTTAAGCATTTGTTGTTGTTTCATTTATAATTTGGGAGTAAGATGGAAACACTTTTTTGTAAGTTTGTAATTGATATTCACTAAAGAGCTAAATGTTTCTAATATACATTTGTATATTTTTATAGTGTTATTTATTTCATGGCTTAGTTTCTTTCACATCTAAATTTGTACACATACTATAAGAGAAGCCATTAAAATTTTACTAAAATTGTGCATGTAAATTAATGTCAGCATTCCATGTCTCAAGATTTTCTTAATTTAGTTGGCTGTTTAAATTAGTTCATATTCTGTAAAGCTCTGACCTTGATAACAAAGCTATAAATATTTAAGTTTGCTAAAATGCATAAGTATTACTGGTAAGTTACAAGATGGAAGAAGATTAACAATAGGAAACAGTCATTCTGTGAATCCTTTTACTTGTCAAAATTCGGTAGCTATTCTAAGGCTTTTGCAGAAAAATAAGTGTGTTCAATGTAATTCTTCAAAAGCATGTTGCAGTAGCCAGCCATACTGTTTGTATTCCCAGTATCATGTATGCCCTAAAAAAAAAATGTGCTTGCTGCTGCTGTGAGTGAACCATTGCTTAAAATAAAAAGTTTATTAGATATAGCATAAGATGTTACTGAGAGATTAGAAAATGTTTTGAATTTATAAAATTAATGTTTTTCTTTGTAACATTTATATTGATTTTTTTTTTGACATTTTAAGTTTAACAGATTGTATTTCTTTCAAGTTTCTATACTTGCTTAAGCAATCTTGGTTTGAGTAAGGGTCTTGATTTGTGCTATTATGTTCTATTAGTTTTGGCATGAATATACTAAAGGTTTTTTTTGTTTTTGTTTTTTTCCTAGCATGTTTTCTTCTGTTTGGTTCTCTTTGTATTTACTACTTTTTTTCTTTTCTTTTTTTTTTTTTCTCTGTTGTTTTTGTTTTGTTTGGTGTTTGTTCCTGTCTTCATTGTTTCAGGTATTTCTTTCCCCCTCTGGATTCCCCACGGGCTGGATCGAGATGGTCCAGTTATGCCCAGCTCCTTCCTCCTCCTCCTCTTCCTCCTCTGGTAGAGCACTCTTGCGATGCTGACACTGCCAACCTCCAGTATCCTCACCCTCGCAGACGATATCTCTCTCGGCCTCTTAATCCCTTACCTGAGAATGAAGGGGTTTAAAACACTGACTTAACATTGAAAGGCCTTATTCAAGTGCTTATAAATGCTTTCATTTCTGGCTGCTATTTTTCTTCATTTTCTTTCAGAAAATTTTTCTAACTTAGGGTCTGTCTTGCATGTATTACAACCAGAATACAGTGTTCAGAACCTAAATCTGTTTGTGCGTCTGCATCAAAGGAACATTTGCTTCTCTGGGTGATAACCTCTGATGAAATGAGGTATGTCCAAATAATGTTAACTGTGAAATTATACACAGTAGCTGACTTCAAAGTGCCTGTTCTGTAATATTATTTTGAACTGTTACCATAGTCTTAAGTTGCTTATGCTTTATCAGACTGGCTAATGTGAAAGCGTATTATTATGAAGTTTATTCTGCCTTTGAGACCTTAAGAAATGGATTTAATTTTACAGGCGAATGTTGCAACTGACGAGTATGTAAAATAAATCATTCCTGTGTACAAAGCAGCAAAACATAATATGGACTTTTTGGTCTTTTTTTTTTTTTTTAAAGGAAATTGCCTTTCACTGCTTGGAATTACTGTTTAAAGCTTTTGTAGCTTATATAATAAAATATATTTTTAAATACATGAATCTCTTGCCTTATAAAAATAGAATGTATTTTATTTAAGATAGTTGCTAAGGCTTACTCTCCTTTCATGATCTCATAAAAAAATCCAAACAAATAAAAATTAGGAGATGTGAGCAAATATTACATTTATTTAAAAGTTAGTAAGTCAGTATGTACACTAACATATAGAATGGACAGATGTTGACTTTCAGTCTAGTCAACATTAGAAAATATTTTTTTTTCTAAAATACTTTAAAATTAGAATGTACTTGACAGTAATTGTGGCAAAATGGTTAAAACTAGTAATAGGCATTTTGGTTCAGTTTTGTGAGGAATTATCAAGGGTTTAACCTATCAGGGCTAGAGAGAGAGAGGTGTTTTGAACAGTATTTCATGTGTCTTAGCAGGTAATCACATACATGACACAATTGTTGTAAGCTAATATTCAAAGACGCCTTTCCTTGAATAGTGCCATATCCCTAGAACTTCTTAATATACAAAGGATTAAGAGCTGATAGAAATATTCTATTCATTTTATAAGACAGGGTCTCTGTTGCTGAGGCTAGAGTGTAGTGGCATGATCATGGCTCACCGCAGTCTTGAACTGCAAGGCTCAAGTGCTCCTCCCACCTCAGTCTGGGACTAAGTAGCTGGGACTACAGGTGCACACCACCTTGCCCTGGCTAATATTTTTATTTTTTGTAGTAAGGGGTCTCACTTTCTTCCCAGGCTGGTCTCAAACTCTAGGCTCAATCCATCATCCCACCTCCGCCTCCCAAAGTGCTGGGATTACAGGCGTGAGCCACCTCACCTAGCCTATTCATTTTAGTTTAAGGAACATTTGAGTTTTTTCGTCTAGTCATCAAAATGTTTTGTCTCTAAGGTTAGCATTTCAATGTGAATGCCTTTTAAAAATAATTCTCAAAGGTCTTTCTTAAACGAGGCAAGGATCAAACAAGAAGTCTTACTGCTGAATCTAACTTAGAATTAAGAAGCGGGTATGTAAAAAAAAAAAAAAAAGGTAGTCTGCACACAGACTTGCACTCGTGGGAGAAGGCATTTCTAGAATTTACAAAAGGTAATGGGTTCAGCTTTGTAATAACGGTAGAAATTGTATAGTAGGCATAAAAGAGACAAGTTATTTAAGTTGGCAGATTTTGGAAGGGATGTCTTGATTTCAATAGGTAAAAAAAAGGCCAGGTGTGTTTAGGGAACAGGATATGATGAAAGAGTAGGTTACATTTAGGGAACTAGTGGGACATTAATCTGAAATCATACCTTGTGGTTACATTGTAGAAGGTTTTAAGTATTGGTGGCTGAGGCATACCACTTTAAACAGTTGGTAAAAGGGGAGCTAAGAGAGATGTCTGAACTTAAAGCTAGATAGGCCTTACTTCTAATTCCTTGGGAGGCACCCTGGTCATGGGGCCTCTGCAGGCTCTACTCAGTGTCTAAAGAGATTTGGAAATCACAGTGGGTGTTCTGTTCCTCCTTTCCAGTTGGCAAATGAGGTGAGATACTGAGGTATAATAGCTAATGTTTGTTGAGTACTTCCATGGACCAGTACTTCTCTAGGTAGCTTACAGGAATAGCTTTAAATCCTCACAGTAAGCCTCTGAAGCAAGCGCTTTAGAGACAAGGAAACCGGCCAGTTAAAGCTACTTGCCCAAGGGTACACAGTTTGGAAGAGGGAGCTAGAGCTAGGATTCAGATCCAGGCAGCCTGGTGTTGAGTCCAGGCTCTCCTGCTGCTGAGACTCTGAATCAGAGATCTCTGTTAAGAGTCCTGTCAGGTTGCTGAGTCTTATAGGGAGTGCTCTGATGACTTGAGGTTATTTGTGGAGGAAGGACATTTATTGACAGTGTGACAGTCTGGAACATGTAGACACATTTAACCAGTTCACCTCCAATGTGTGACCACTTTTAAGATACTTTAAGAAGGGTGGCTCATTACATTCCAGTATACCCTTTCAGCTCTATGGCTAAGTATTTTTACTTTTTTGGGATTCAGAAAATCTCAAGATTTTCTCCATTTATCTTTGCTCATTGAGTGTGGACAAAGGTAGAATAAAGGTAGTTTACTCTTTGCAAATACCAACGCTGCAGGGTTCCAAGAAGGGGTATCAAGAACTGTGGAGACATGACTTGAGTTTGATAATTAGGAGTCCATTCCTGATAAACGTTAACGTGTTCAGGACCAAGATAGACACACCATGAAATGAGTCAAAATAAGGTGTAAAAAGTGGAAGGCTGGCTTCCTCTATGGAAAAAAAAGTGGAGACCATTAAGGGAAGAAGACAAGAATTAGTAATGAAGCAGAATCAAGGAGTGTGTGTGGTGTATGGGTGTATTTGTGTGTGAATGCTGTGTGTGCGCGTGAGGTGTATGTGGCTGTGTGTTGTTTATGGGTGTGGTATGTATGTGGGTGTGTGGTTGTGAGTGTGTGGGCTGTGTGGTGTGGGTATCTGGTGTGTGGTGTTGAAGCAGGAGAGCCACAAACAAATCTCTGGAACACTGAACAGGGAAGGAAGTGATAATTTTATTCAGCCAGGGGCTGCGGCAGGCATGAATGCCTCAACAACCGAGCTCCCCGACAAAGAAAACCCTGGCCCTTTTAAAAGCTTACAGTCTAAGACGTGCACATGTGAGAGGGTCGAGAGCGTGGGGGACGTGACTTAGGTGGGGGTTGGGGGGAGGATGACTAATCGTGATTAAGCAACAGTACCGTGCGGGGGAAATCCCTCCACATCATATCCGTGATTTAGACCTGACTGGCGCCAACCGGTCCCTCCTCTGGCTGACTTTTAACTTCTCCTTTTGGGATGCAATGTAGAAGGCTAAAGGGGAAATGGCCTTAGAAACTCGGGAGGAGGGGGGGAGTCTCCGTGTGTGTGTGGTGTTTGGATAGAGAGGTGCTGCATTTTTGTAGGCAGAGAGAAGGAAACCAGTGGAGAGGATATCCAAGAATGACAGCTGAGCCACGTTAGCAGGAGGTAGAAAGTGATCAGATAAACAGACATATTTCCTCACCAGGCTAACCTCGGGACTAGGGACTGTTGCTTTGCGTTTTCCCTATTCTCTCCGCTAAAGTGCGCCCGGCATCTTTCAGTAACTTGAATGAAGTTAAGGAGTAAGCTTTGGAAAAGAGGGACTTTTTTCCCTCTGTGACTATATGGAATAAATTTTGAGATAAAGGGACCTGACTGAAAAAGACTGAGGTACATTTTGAGTGAAAGGTATGGTCTCAGTGAAGTAGTATAGTAGCTAAGGGCTTGTGCCGAGCAGATGGCGGTGATGGGATCTGTGGCCTAAAAAAGATGGAGACAAGTAGGAAGCTACTTAGGGACGAATTATGCCTCATCTCACTTTTTTTTCCCAATCGAGACAAACCCTACTCTGTCACCAAAAGACGATTAGATGTAGCGCACTGTCATGAAACTTGGATCCCGAGAAATTATTTATTGAAGGTGACACCTGAGGCATTTCAGCGCCTACCAAGACGAAAGGACTGCATCTGCCCACGGAAGGACGAAACCTACAGGGGGATTTGTTGGCGGGAAATACTTCTTTGCTCATAGAGGGACTGGCGGTGCCCTGGAGCCCCAAATAGAATAAGCATTATTTTCAAATTCAACAAGACCTTGAAGGTGGCGCCAACAGCAGATGTCCCTCAGGTCCCCGCCAGCGAAGAGCTTCATCTCCTCCTCCGGACTTAGGGGACGGGCAGCTTCCTCGCTTCAAATCCAGGAATGCGCTGTCCTCACCAATCACCGGGCTTCTTCCCGCCCCATCTCTTCGTACTGTCCAATCAAAAGTCGGCCCCAGTCCCCTCCCCTTGCCGCGTGCCGCGAACAGACGTAAAGCGGAGGCTGGTGCGGTACTGCGGTTCCCATCTGCAGCCGGTGTGGGGGCAGGGGCACGCGCACGCGCATTTGGAGTGCCCCACACCCCTTCCCAACTTGGACCTTCCCGCTTCACGCTTCCCCCAGCTGCCCAGGACGCGGGTTAGGTGAGGAGGAACACCGGTGTCTCAGCCTGCGCACCGGCAGGAGGCAGACGCATCCACCTTTAGCGTACGTTTCGGCTGCCGGGCTGGCGGGTCATTGACGGTTGGGCTGGGCGGAGGCGCAGGCTCCGGGCCGAGGGCTGTGGGGCTGCGAGACCCGCAGGACGCGAGAGGAGCGACTGCTGCTCTCTGCGCGCGCCTCCGCGCCTGGCCGGGCTTCCGAGCTGAGCTCAGCCGTGGGATTAATTGCACGCCTTTGTGTCATTGGGCTCTGGCCAGGCGTGATGAGGTAGACTCTTAGAGGGGATTACATCCTTCTTTCCTCCCCTCCTGTCTGGGGACTTGCAGCTCTTGAGAGACAGGCCCTCTCCGTGCTTCCTTCCCTCTGGAGCTTCTTGCAAAGTGCTTGTGGAGTGACCGGTGGTGGTTGCTTTATGTGCATTGTCATGGGCGGTTCTATTTCTCCTTTTTGTTTAAAATTTTGACCCAGGAAGTAACCTTGTTAACTTAATGCTTAATGCCTTTGTCTTCCGTTTACTCACTTAATTTGGTTTCTGCTAGGCTGTGTTCATTTATTCCTAATAGTTTACCTACATTCCTGGCCTGTGATTTCATTATGAACTGAAATGAGACGAATGTTAATACACTCTACTTTTACTTTGCTCTTAATTTCAGTTTGTTTAGTAAAACATGAGGACCTTTTTAAGGCAGTCGTTTGGAGAACAGTTGTTTATATGACAGTATTTCCATTTGCTGTTATTAATTTGAGGTCATTCGATTGGCGTTTTTACTGCTCCAAAATCAACTTTTTCTCCAAATTTCAGTTTTCTGGGCAAAGTTTACGGTAAGCCTTGAACAATAATATACCAAATGCCTAACTAATTTTAAAGTATATCTTAAAGTGCCAAGAGTAAATGATGAGTTTTAGGGAAGTTTGACTCGGCTTTGGGTTCCACAGCATATGCTTTTAAATGTGTTTAACTGTATACATAGATGTACGATTAATGGCTATGGTCAATAATCTTTTGTGTACCTAGGAATGTAATTAGTGAAGCCAGATGTGAAATTTGAGGTCACTACTTTAAAGAAATAACAAGAGAAATTGCAAATATAGCTACTCAGTTCAAATATGGTAGAAGAAAAGATAACATACTGTCTTTACTTGAGATGATGGAGGAGGAGTGAGTAATGCAATAATGTGAGAAATTAAAGAAAATTTCCTTTAGGAATGTTACGTTCATGAATGGTTTACAAGTGTAATCCTTTCTGGAAAAGAGACTAGGTATTAAGTTACATCTTGAGGAATCTTCCCATGGGTTTTGTTATCTTGCACCCTTAGCAGAACTCTGTTGAAGTACTTAACACTACCGTAGTCGACAGGGATTGTCAGCTCCCTGAGGGGAGCTGCCTTATTTATTTTTGCATTCTTGGTGCCAAGTAGAGTGTTCTTCATGGGTTATGTTTGATAATGATTGTTGCATGAATGATTTTTGCATAATTTCTTTTTTTTCTTTTTTTGAGATGGAGTCTCACTCTATAGACCAGGCTAGAGTGCAGTGGTGTGATCTTGGCTCACTACAACCTCCACCTCCGGGTGTTGGTTCAAGCAATTCTCGTACCTCAGCCTCCCAAGTAGCTGAGGTTACAGGCACGAGCCACCATGCCCAGCTAATTTTTTTTGTATTTTTTAGTGGAGACGGGGTTTCACCATGTTGGCCAGTCTTGTCTTGAACTCCTCACCTTGTTATCTGCCCGCCTCGGCCTCCCAAAGTGCTGAGATTACAGGCATGAGCCACCATGCCCAGCCTCTTTGCATAGTTTCTAAGTTTTCTTTAGATTAGGCCCCTTCTAAGTAGGAATAATGGAAGAGTTTTATATAAATTTTAATCATTTACATGTCTGTATATGAATGAATAATTTAGTAATTACAAGGCTAGACCTGGGGAGGCTATTTGGGAGACTTGTGTGATAGTTCAGAATAAAAAGTGATGGGCAGCCGGCATTAGAAAGAGAGAACTGGGTCTCAGCTCCAGAAGTGTATTTGAAGTTAGAAGCATTAGAATTTGGTGAGAGAGCAGGAGGGATCAGAATGGTCCTAGGTATCCAGATTGTGTTGCCAGTTAATAGGAATGGACTTGAGTGAAGACTAAAGATAACCGAAGGAATGAATGGAGGAAAGATAAGAAGTTTGGTTTTGTATTTTGTATTGCATTGCGGGGTAAGGTAGCTGTCAGAGAGGCATTTGGAAGTATGATCGTTTTCTCAGGTTATCCATGGGATTGGTTCCAGGACCTGTCCCTGCTCCAGGATACTGAAATTCCCTGGATGCTCAAGTTCCTTACATAAATTGGTGTAGTATTTGCATATAACTGATGCATATGCTCCTGTATACTTATTTAAGACAGGGTCTCATTTTGTTGCCCAGGCTGGATTACAATGACTGTTCACATACGTGGTCATAGCTCACTGCAGCCTCAAACTTTTGGTCGCAAGTGATCTTTCCGCCTTGGCCTCCAGAGTAGCTGGGACTTCAGGCATGCACCATCAGGAGGTGGAATTAGTGCAGAGGAAAGAATACCCTGGGGCCAGACTTGCTTGGGTGGGAATCCTCTGGCCTCACTTGTGCTGTGTGAACTGGAAACTCCTCTTCTCTCAGCCTTAGCTTCCTCAATAATAGGGATAATGGCTACCTTACAAATTTACATGGGGATTAGAAAAATGTATGTGAAATACTTAGATATTACTTGATAATAGACACTGAGTATCAGCAAACTGGGAGTTATAGATTCAACTCATATTTTCAACTTGTAGTTCCAGTTCTCTGTCAGATATTGGGAATATATGGATGAACAAGATAGACATTTTCCCAAGAAGCTGCTCTTCTAAATATATAGGGGTTAAAGTTGAGGTTACCCACTGACTGAGAATGTTGTCAGTCATTTGTTTCACAGATACTTATTGAGTACCTACTGTGTGCTAGGCATTGTTCTTAGTGTTAGGAAATGGTGATGGGCAGATAGGCAAGGTCCCTGCTCTTAGGGAGAAATTATTTCACTGGAAGAAAACAGATTAATACAAGAATAAAGAGTGATAAATGCTGAAGAAATTTAAATGGATGTGATAGACTGTGGTACTGTTTGACTTAATAGTAGAGATAAACTCTCTTAGAAGGCAACATATAAATTGAGGTGAATGTCAAGAAGGAAGGAGCTAGCTATGCAAATATCTGGGAGAAGAATATTCTAGATCCTGTAGTAGGGGTGCGCTTTGGGGGTATTACAGGAACAGAAAATCCAGTATGTATGAATAAGCGTCAGAGCGTGGGAGAGAGTGACAGGCCTCATAGAGTTTTCAGAAGAGGCACGGCACTTGATTCATAGTTAATGGTCTTTTTGCTTGCTTCATGGATAATTAATTGTAGGGCAGCTAGAATAAAAACATGGAGAGGGGTCAGGAGGCTTTTCAGTTGGGTAAGGTGGTAATAGCAGAGATAGGCAGATATAGACTATTCCAGTGTGTGTTGGAAACATAGACATATTTTGCCCTCAGGAATGGACTATACTAGCAGATGTGTTTTGTTTGACAACAGTGTTTGTATTGAATTTAACTGGTTTTAAGGTAGAGCCTGTAATTTCCAGCTGCCCTAGTCCTTAAAGTCTTGTTTTCTAACAATATTTGTTCCTGAAGATATTTGAGTTTGAGATCCCTGGTGTGTAAGAAGTAAATTACATGATACAAAGTCTGAGGTCAGAATCCTGGGTAACCCTAACATATGAGAAGCAGATAAAGGAAGAGGATGTCAGATGAGTTGTGAAAGTACTGATTGTGGAGTATTCTCCTTAGATGCTTGGCCATGAAGGGAAGAGAAAATGAAAATTGGAAAGAAAAATTCTCATCCCATACTCTGTCTGTAAAAGTTCTTTTCAGTCTTCAAGGTACATTGCTAATATCCTCTCATTTTTTTAGCTTTCCTGATTTATGTATCTTTTTTCCTCCTGTCATTATTTCCTTTACTGAATTCCACCCAGTGTATATATGATATGTACTCTGAAAAAGAAGGTGGTGGCAGGGCATGCAAATGAAAGATCAGGGCAGCCTCCTTCATCCTAACATGAGAGAGTTTTGAACATGTTTATGGAAATCAAGAAGAGAGAATTGCTGGAAATATCAAAGAGAAGAAAATGCTGGGGCAGGATCTGAAAGGAGGGTGATTATATGATGGTGCTGAATTTAATATGTGTTGACATAGTTTAAAAATTTTGTTCATTCACTCAGGTTTATTGAGGGTCTTTTGCCAGTACTTTTCTAGCTGGGAATGCAGTGGCAAGCCACATGGTCAAAGTCTCTGCCCTCACAGAGTTTACATTCTAAAGTGGGAAGAAAAAGAGATAAGTGAGTTAAATAGCATGCCAGGTTGTGGTCAGTACTATAGAACAGAGAAAGGAGGGAAAGGAAGTTGGGAATGCTCTGTTGAAATCTGTAGGTTGATGAACCAAGGCTTGACAGTTGAGTGAACATTTGTACAAAGACCTGAAAGAAGTGAGGGTGCAAGATATGTGAATAGCTGGAGTATCAGGGGCTGGGCAGAGGTCAGAGCTAGGGCAGAGGTCCTGGAGGGAAACAGTTTAGCATGAACAGAACAGCAGGGAGGTTCGGATGACTGGAATGGAGTGAGCAAGGGAGAATAGTAGAGGAGATGAGGTCAGAAATTATATGGGCCCTGACCAGCCATCTTAAAGGCCCTGATTAGCCTTTTACTCTGAATGAGATGGGGAACCAAAGGAGGCAGGGTTTGAGCTAAAGAGCAAGGACCTTTGACTAATGTTGTAGGGGTGACTTTCAGAATAGACTAGGGGAGGCAGAGAGGAGGCCTGAAGACAAAAGGCTATTGTAGTGGGTGTCCAAACAGGAAGTGGTGGTGGCTTGACTGAGGTGGAGGGTGGAGGTTAGGGTAGGGGATGCAGCAAAGTCCTGGGTGTATTGTTAATGTATAACTCTAGGGATTTGCGTAGGGACTGCACATGATGGGGTGTGAGAGGGATCTCAGAGATGACTAAGGTTTTTGGCCTAAGCAGCTAGGTGTTTGAGTTGTCATTTTTGCTGGTGGAGAAGGCTGAAGGGCAGGCTTTTCTTGAGGGGATGGAAATGAATTGGAATCAAGATTCAAATGTAGGTGCTGGTTAGACATCTAAGTGGAAGTGTCGTTTAGGCAGTTGAATATCTGAGGTTTAGGGAGAGGCCCAAGATGGAGGTGTACATTTTATATGATATTTTAAGCTTTGAAATTGAAGGCAATCACCCAGAGAGGGCGAGTTGATGGAAGAAGTCAAAGATCAAGCCCTGGAGGCTTCCACTGTGGAGGTCCAGGATATAAGGAGGAACTGGCCAAGGAGAAGGAAAAGCTGCAGCTGGTAGAGTTGGAAGAGTCTTAGAAACCATGTGAAGAAAGTATTTCCCCAAGGAAGGAATAATCAGCTGAATGTTAGGTTACAGGAAAAGGACTGGACGTTGATCATAGTATGCTAGGACTTGGCAACAGGGAGATCAGGGCTGATGCTGACAAGCATTTTTTTTGGTGGTGTGGTGGGATAAAAGCCAGATTGGGGTGTGTTCAGGAGAGAATAAGCGTGGAACTGGATGGCCAGTTGTGATTCCTCTGGAAGCATGTGATAAAGGGAACATGGATAGGTGTGGTGGCAGTTGATGGGGTGTGAGATAGAGGAAGACTTTTTTAAAAGGTGGGGGAAATAACAGCTTGCACAGCACGAGAAGGCTTGCACAGGCAGAAGATTTGATGATGTTAAGAAAGGGGGCTGATTGGTAGAGTGGTTTTCAGTGCAGTAAGGGGTTGGGGTCGAGTGCAAAGTAGAGAAGTGGGCCTCAGATGGGGGCATGGACACTTCAAAATCAAGTAAGTTCTTATATTTTGGGGTGATGGAGTCTTGCTCTGTCGCCCAGGCTAGAGTGCAGGGGCACACTGCAACCTCCACCTCCCAGGTTCAGGTGATTCTCCTGCCCAGTCCCCCAGGTAGCTGGGATTACAGGCACCTGCCACAACACCTGGCTAATTTTTATGCTTTTAGTAGAGATGAGGTTTCATCGTGTTGGCCAAGCTGGTTTTGAACTGACCTCAAGTGATCTGCCTGTCTCAGCCTCCCAAAATGCTGAGATTACAGGCATGAGCTGCTGTACCTGGTCTCATAATCTCTTTAGTGGTCTTAAAACTTTTTTTTCCCTATTTTATAGAGTAATTAAATTAGCCCATATTGTCTAAAATCTGTACTCTAATCCAGTTTGTCATTGATCCTAGTATACTCCTTTATTACTGAAGTAGCTCTTTGAATAGTCTTCCAGGCTTTGAAGTCTTCTCCCTTCTTATACCACAGGCTGATTGTGTCAGTCCTTTGTTAGTTGCAGAATACAGTTCAAACTTTCTAATACACCATTTTAGACTTTTAGAATCTAGCTCCATTCTGTTATTCTAGCTTCATTTACTGTGTTATTTTATTTACCTGCTGCCAAAATACATTGGTGTACTTGCTACTGCTAGCATAGACATAGCACTTAGAGTGGATTTTCAAGTCAGACCTGGGTTTGAATCTTACTAATTACAATCTTGGGAAAATTTAGCTAAGTTAGTCTCTCAGTTTGTTTCTTCATCTGTAAAATGGGATAATACCTACACTGTAAGGTTTTCTGTGGATTCAGTGTGTTTGTAGGTATGCAATCAAATTTAATTCTTTTCCTTCTTGGCTCACGTTTGTCATCCTAAAAAGCTCTCTCATCCCATATTCTGCCTGTAAAAGTTCTTAGTCTTCAAAGCACATTGCCAATATCCTCTAATTTTTTTTTTTAGCTTTTTCTAATTTATTTATCTTTTTGTCCTCCTGTCATTATTTCCTTTACTGAATTCCATGCAGTGTGTATATGATATGTACTCTGAAAAATTGTTGAGGCTGGCTAACATTTTCAGAGCACTGTGGTCAGATTCTCTAGTAATAGCATAGGTTTTGTGATGGTGTTTTCCAGATACAGTCATTTGTGTACCCATTTTACCACTTTTGCCTTGTCTATGTGCCAACTATACTTTAAGTGAAAAGTTTGCTTTGAATGCACTCACTTTTTAATTCACTTTTAACAGCACTTTGAGATCCGCGCTAGATTTTTGCTAGTTGTGCTTTTTCTGTTCCATATTAGAATGAGTACATAACTATTAAACTTTTAGATATGCCTTCAAATCATTTGTACATACCATCAGTATTATGCCATCTTTGCTTTCTTTACTAGATAAATTTGTAGTAATTCATTTTTCTTGCTACACCAAGCGAAGAGTAAATTAAGATACGTATTGCGTTATTAATGTGAATTTTAAAAGGTAAGTTTAATGTTTAAGGTTTCTGTTGTCAGCTATAAAGTAGCAAAGTATTCTGAGATTTTACCTCAGACTGTTCGCCTATTTCCTCCTCTTACTGATGCTAAAAACAGGGATTTTTTTTTCCTAAGATTTATTAGTTTTCTAAGATGATACTTTTAATCATTTAAAAACATTCTATAGTAATATGTGACCTCTAGAAATACTTTGTTATTGCAGTGAGATGGAAGATTTTCGAGGGATAGCAGAAGAATCATTTCCAAGCTTTCTAACCAATTCATTGTTTGGTAACAGTGGGATTTTGGAAAATGTCACTCTTTCTTCAAATCTTGGCTTGCCTGTTGCTGTTTCCACGCTTGCTAGGACTAGATCCAGCACTGATAACAGGTAAGATTTGTTTGAGCACATTTTTTTCCAGTTCCATAAAACCTATAGCATACTGATATTTATGTAATATTTCTCAGTCAAGCTTGAACTTTTTATCAGTGAGGGAGATGGCCAAATATGTGAAATGAATATAGAAAAGACAGAATTTACTGTCTCTTTCCCTAGTGCATTGCCTTTTCAGTGGGTAGGTTTGGGTGGGTTTGGGATTTGGGATTTGAGCACCAGTTATCTATTTTGGTCTATTACTTTTTTTGTCTATTGTGTTTTGGATTTGTATTATTAGTTCAGTCATACTAATGGCTAGTAATGTAAAACAAGTTGTGTTAGCGAAGTTCAAAGGAAAATTAATCATAAGGTTAAAGGAGTATCTCTCGGCATCAAGGGCAGGAGTGCAGAGCTTTGCTGCAAGAAGGGACAAGAATTGGGATTTGGGAAGCTATCAGGTCTTAGGTTTTTGTCATCCCACTCTATGTCTCTCTGTATGACTCTTTCATTCTCTTTTCTTTCTCTTTTCCTTTTTTTTTTTTTTTTGCTAATTAAAAAAAATTTTTTTGTAAAGATAGGGTGTTGCTGTGTTAGCTAGGCTGTTCTTGAACTCTTGGGGCTCAAGTGATCCTCCCGTCTCAGCTTCTCAAAGCGTTGGGATTACAGGTGTGAGCTATGATACCTGGCTTCTTTTTTCAGTTCACTGATTTTATTTGCTTTTCTCTTCATGTTACAGAATATGGCAACACAAATTCTCAAAAAACATCTATGAATTAAATTTCTAGCTACACAAGGAGACTAATGAACTGTCTCTTGAAATCTCACAAGTTTCTGGTCCATCTTAGGTTAGGTGTCTGTTCCAAATCCAGTCACCTGTGACTAGAGTTTTGGGTCATTGAGTCTATTTAGAAGTATGACAGAGCCTCACTTTTTGATTCGTTTCAGCCAGGTTTATTCTTTACTGGACTTGTGTGGCTATCTCTCTCTTCCAACCTTCAGTCTATCCTAGGTTTCTGAAGCAACTTGGCTCTTGCCATTCTAGTAACTTTCAGCTCCTAAAGTTAAGTTTCTCTTTTTTAGAAACTCAACCGGGCCGGGCATGGTGGCTCACGCCCGTAATCCCAGCACTTTGGGAGGTCAAGGTGGGCAGATCACTTGAGGTCAGGAGTTCAAAACCAGCCTAGCCAACATGGCGAAATCTTGTCTCTACTCAAAATACAAACATTAGCCAGGTGTGATGGTGCACGCCTGTAATCTCAGCTACTCAGGAGGCTGAGGCAGGAGAACTGCTTGAACCTGGAAGGTGGAGGTTGTAGTGAGCTGAGACTGGGCCAGTGAACTCCAGCCTGGACGACAGAGGGAGACTCTGTCTCAAAAAAAAATAAAAATAAAAATAAAAAATTAACCAGCGTTTTCTTTTTTTACTTTTAAAATGTCCATTTTGTTACCAGATTGATGTTTCGTTAAATACACCTTGTTTTGTATCTTCAAATGGATTGTGTATAGCATACATATCCATTACAGGTAGGGTCTTGAATAATGTATAAAGTTTGCCTGTGCTTCAATTGGCCACGTTCCTGTCTTCTTTCAACCTAAACATTTAGCGAGGAGCATTGTCTTGACCTTTGGGATGAAGGGATTGTATTAACGCTCTCAGCTCTTATAGCTTTATGATTTTTGACTGTATCGTTGAATACAGATAAACTTCCTATTGGTGAGCCACAGGTTTCCATGCTCTGCAGAGGATGACGGTGTTGAATACAAGGGCCCTGTTTGTTTTTATTCCTGGTGGTTGGTTTTACTGTCACACAGCCCTATGCCATGATGGCATTTAAATATGTGTAATTTAATTCTTAACAATTAAAACAAAATTTTTTTTTGTAGATATCCTGATATCCAGGCATCTTACTTAGTAGAAGAGAGATTTTCAGTTCCATCTGGGTCATCTCCCAGAAACCAGAGTGACACTGAACCAAGAGAGAGGGTACAGCTTAGCTTCCAGGATGATGAGTAAGTTCATAACTTCATTTGCTTGTACTATGTTAAAAGTCAGTCTTAGGCAGTCTTGTGGAAAAAGACAATGTGATTGTGTCTGTAATTAATTCTGATTAATCCTAAGAGTCTTTAAGCGTTTTCTTTTTTTTTTTTTTTTTTTGAGGCAGAGTCTCACTCCATTGCCCAGGCTATCATACAATGGCATGATCTCGGCTCACTGCAACCTCTATTTCCCAGTTCAAGGGATTCTCCTGCCTCAGCCTCCTGATTAGCTGGAATTACAGGCATGTGCCACCACGCCCACCTAATTTTTTGATATTTTTAGTAGAGGTGGGGTTTCACCATGTTGGCCAGGCTGGTCTCAAACTCCTGACCTCAAGTGACTCGCCTGCCTTGGCCTCCCAAAGTACTGGGATTAGAGTTACAGGCATGAGCCACTGTGCCCAGCAAAGAGTTTTCTTTATGCACTTTAATCACATTTTTAGTCTTTCGAAACATTTTTTTTTAATTCTAAAAATGGTATGTGCTATTGAAAAAAATAGAGAATGTAGAAAATTATTTGGAAGACTTATAATAAGGGCCTGTAATCCCACTAACTAGAGAACAGCCATTGAGTACATTTTTATTTGTAGTCTTTCAGACTATTTTCTATGTGCATTTATGCCTTAAAATCTTTTTTCACTTCTAATATGATGCTATAGAAAAAGAAAAATGAAAATAATTTTTTTTTTTACAAAATAAGATTAAACTCTTATTCTGTTTATTATATTAAAAAAATTAAGATGCAGTATTATGTTCAGCTTTCAATTACAATTAATATAAATCTGTGTCATAGTGTTAATGACTGTATACTCAGGTCTGTATTGGCCATTTGGATTATTGCAGTTTTGCTGTACAAAGGTAATGAACTTCCCTATGTGTACATTTATATATACATTTTTCATACCTAGGATATTATTAAGATTTCTAGGATTTAAATTGCTGAGTTAAAAATACTTTAAAGACCATTAATTAGTAATTAGCACATTGCTCTTTAGAAAACTTTTATCCGTTTATTCTCCTAGTAGATATATTATGGGAATGCTGACTTCTCTCAATCCTGCCCAACATTTGATGGTGCTATTTTTAATCTTTGATTTTTAGAGGTGAAAATAATTTACATAATACACATGTATATATGCATGGAAGAAAATCTGGAAGTCTATAAAACCAAAATGGTAATAGTGGTATTACAGACAATCTTGTTTTCTGTGTTTAAATTTGTATTTGAGTATTTATGGTATTGAACCTACTTTAATATCTATTCATTACTTATATTTATGTTGTGAATTGCCTCTTGATAGCCTTTATATGTAGGTGCTTTCTTTATATTAAAGATGTTAACCCTGTGTATTCAGTCCTTCACTGTGTGTTTTTGACTGCATGCCTACTCTGTGCCAGCCACTTCTCCAGGTGGTTAGGAAATTCCAGTGACTAAAACAGATGTTAAATAAGACACTAAAATATGCTAATTTTATGGTATATTAGAAGAGAAAAGTGCTAGAAAAAAATAAAATATGATAGGAAGGCTGAAGGCAGTGGTCAGTATGGGTCTCATTGTGGACATAAGATATGAGCCAAGGGCACAATGGCTCACGCCTGTAATCCCAGCACTTTGGGAGGCTGAGGTAGGTGGATCACCTGAGGTCAGGAGTTTGAGACCAACCTGGCCAACATGGCGGAATCCCATCTCTACCAAAAACACAAAAATTAGCTAGCTGCAGTGGCACATGCCTGTAATCCCAGCTACTTGGGAAGCTGAGGCAGGATAATTGCTTGAACCTGGGAAGTGGATGTTGTAGTGAACCAAGATCACGCTACTGCATTCCAGCCTGGGCGACAGAGTGAGACTCCATCTCAAAAAAAAAAAGAAAAAAGATATGAGTCAAGACTTGAGAGGAGGGAGTTAATAACTATGTGGACTCCAGGGGGAAGTGGACATCAGGCCAAGAGTGCAGGCAGCCTGAGGGCATTAAGGCAGGAGTGTAGTCCCTGTGATCACAGAATGGCAGGGAGGCTGGGGAGGTGGTGAGCAGGACCTTGACTCTTGACTGTGAGAGATACAGGAAGAAACTTGAAGGCTCCATCTGAATTGTGTTTTAAAAGGCCCACTCAGAGGATCACTTGAGCCCAGGAGATTGAGGCTGAAGGGAGCCGTAATTGCACCACTGCACTCTAGCCTGGGTGACAGAGTGAGAACCCTGTCTCAGTGAAAAGGGCCACTCTGGCTTTTACGTGGAGAAGAGACTATAGGAGGCGAGAGTGGACACAGCATGAGTACTGAGTCTCGATGGTCCGGGAGTGAGTCAGATGGAAGAGAGCACCAGGCCTGGTCCTCAGGATGCTCCACAGTGAGAAGCTGGGTACAGGAGGAATCAACAGCAAGATTAAGAATTAGTGATCAGAGGCAGGAGGAAAACAGTACCTCCTGGAAGCCATGCCAGGAGCATGTATAAAAGAAGTTACCCAACTATGTCAAATAAAATGAGGGCAAAGAATTGACTCTTGGAATTAGCATAGATTAGGTCCTTGGTAACCCTGGTAAGTGGTTGGGTGGAAGTAGGGCAAGGCACCATACATAGCCTACTTGGAGTGAGTTTCAGAGAGAACGGGAGTTAACTATTAGAGGCACTAGAAAGCTTGTGGAGTTTTGCTGCGAAAGGGAGCAGAGAAACGAGGCTGTGATAGCCGATGGTTGTAGTGGGTGAAGAGAAGTTTCACTTTTTTTTGTAGTGGGAGAAGTTGCTGCTTGTTTACATGATAATAGGAATAATCTGGAAAGGTAAAACTTGCTGATGAAGAAAGGGAAGAGAATTGCTGCAGTAATGTCTGTGTCAGTAAGAGAGTGGGCCACAACTTGCCGTGTGGGGAGTAGCTTTAGCTGGGCAGTTCCTCTGCAGGAACAGGTGGGAGGACGGCCTGTGTGGGTGCATGTAGTGGTAAGATTCTGTGGAAGTTACCTTTTCAGTGCTTGAGGCTGAAAGTAGGGTTAATGAAGTAGGAAGCATAGCCATCAAGTCAGAGTGAGGGTAGAGGAAGAGGAGTTGGTGGTTTAAAGAAAAAGATGTAAAATTACCACATGGAGCATAGGAAAATGAATGAACAGGATTGAAATGTGAGGATTTCTGGATAACATCAAGCGCCCAACTTGAGGGCTATGAATTTAGTGTGGGACTGCTATTTCTCCAGTCACATTGAGCTATAGGAGTGCAGGTAAAGAGGAGGTGGAGAATTGAATCTAGGGTTGTAGGCAGTGAGGGCCAAGGTTGCTGAGGATATAAGATTGGCCATGTGCTTTAGGTTAAGGAGGAGAAGACGGTATGGTCAGGGAGAGGGAGAGCGATGTGGTGGTACAGATGGGTTGGAGGTGCGGGTGGGGTCAGCATCATATAGTTGTGGTACTAGAGACAGAGGGGTAGTAGGCGATTCAAAGCTGTGAGGCTCTAGGGAGAGTGACCTGGAAGTGGCACTGAGGGCAAGGAGGGCCTATATATTCCATCTCTACACCAGGTATTGATGCCACAGCTGTTGGAGAGATAAGAGTCCCTATTTTTCAGAGCTTAGGGGTAGCAATGTCCTCACAGGATATTCAGGCTTTCATTAAAGCAGTAAGGTGACAGGAATGTTCAGAGAAGGGGTTCAGGAATGGCAGATCTTGTCAACCCAGCTCTGTAAATTCTAGAAGGCACAGTAGAAGGGTTTTATTTGTTTGGGAGTAGAAGAGCTGTGCAGTCTTAAGGGACTTGGAGTGCCAGCAGTGAGGCACCCTGGGCTGGTTGTAGGAGCTGAAAATCAGAAGGTAAAGGGCATCGTGAAGTTAGTCCCACTCACCTGTTGCCTTGAGGAAACCGCAAATGTCACGAATGGGAGGGCCTCTTGAGGGTATACTCTTTACTCTTGCTGAGACCAGGAGCTCTGGAAACTGGTCTTGTTGGCCCTTGTTGATGGAAGATAGGAGGCCTGGTGAGGTGGAGTCTTAGACTCAGTTCCTGGGGAGAGGTAAGTGCTTAGAACTAGCCCTTGACTCTTGAACAATCTGAAGCTCTGGGTTGTTGGTCTGAGTACGAGGGCTTCCTTGGACACTGTACTGGAGGGTCAGCAGCCTGGAAAGACATGACCTCAGTCTCTTGGTGAGGGATGGCTTCTTTGACCCCTTCTTGGGGAAGAGGGAATTTGTGTTTCAAAATGTCTTTATTCAGATCTTGGAATTAATTAATACTTGAGCTGAGTACAGAATTTTAGGATGAAACTAAATTTTCACACAATTTTGAAGATATTACAACATTGTACGTGAAGTCTGATGTAATCTTGATGCTCTTTTTTTATCTGAACTATGTTTTCTGTCTGGAAGTTTTAGAATCCCCTTTGAGTCCCTTGTGGGTGGGGCTATTTTCCTTGATTTACTAAATCAATTGGCATTGATCTGGAGATTAGTTCTAGATAATTAAGATTTCCTTGGCATTTATTTTTTTCTATTTTTTCCTTTTCTCTTTCCAGAACTACTATTTTGGATTGTCTGGGTTTTTTTTTTTTTTTTTTTTTTTTTTGAGACAGAGTCTCACTCCGTCACCAGGCGCCAGGCTGGAGTGCAATGGTGCGACCTCGGCAAACTGCAATCTCCGCCTCCTGAGTTTAAGCAATTCTCCTGCCTCAGCCTCCCGAGTAGCTGGGACTACAGGCACTCGCCACCACGCCCAGCTAATTTTTTTGTATTTTGAGTAGAAACGAGGTTTCACCATGTTGGCCAGGATGGTCTCGATCTCTTGACTTCGTGATCCGCCCACCTCGGCCTCCCAAAGTGCTGGGATTACAGACGTGAGTCACCGCGCCCGGCCTGTCTGGGTTGTTTTATTTTTTTCCTTTCTTTCTGGTTAGTGCAAAAAGACATTGTTCTAGATAAGTTTTTTCCCTTCTCATTAAATCATTTGGCAATCATCATTTAAATAGTAAGAGCTATTTTTTTGACTTTTTTTTTAATGGGCCTTTTTTGTGGATGTGCACTTGACCCTTGAACAACCTGAACTGTATGGGTCCTCTTATAAGCAGATTTTTTTCAACCAAACGTGGATAGAAAATTCAATATTTGTGGATATGAAAACCGAGTGTAGTCAGTGTTGACTGTGGGACTTGAATATTGCATATTTTGGTAGATGTGGGGGTCCTGAAACCAGTCCCCCATGTATACTGAGAGTTGACTATAACAGCTACATAGATATTTCTGAAGATTCTAATTAGAAATTTTGAAAGTTGTGTAAACTTTTCCTTTTCTCCAGGGCTGTTTGTATAGTTTGTTCATTTTTATTTTTGTCTCTCGAGCTGCTCCTTTTTTTCTTGTGTCTGATTTGTGGCTGTCTTCTAGGCTGCCTAGTGTGGGCACCCTTAGCTACATACCCTTGTGTATGTCGCTCTCATTTCTCTTTGGCTTCCACACAAGAGGGACGTCGTTCCTGGCCAAGTTTACCGTAGAGTGCGCAGGTTGGAGTCTTAAATTTTATGCCAGATGTTTAACGCTTTGTTCTGGGCCGCTGTTAATGCCGTTGCTTCATTCTCCACAGGCATTTTCTGTACCTTGTCTGCAGGCAAGCCCTTCCCTCCCCCTTGCCAGGTGTTCAGTGTTGTGTGTGTGTGTGACTGTTGTCTTTGGGGTGAGGAAGAAGGGTGTACTCCTGTCATGCTGCCTGCTAGGCTTTCAGTCTCCCAGTCTCCTGCCCTCCCCGACTCTCTCCTGCCCTCTTTCTGACTGTAGTCATGGAACATTTTCGTGATTCTTCCTGACAGATTTGTTTCTTTTTCTGCTTCCGGCCCTTCTGTTCTTGGATTGTGTCTTTCTTTCCCCCTGCAAACCCCATCTGCTTTTCAGATTCCAGAATCTGGGGTAAGCGTGGGTAAGGACTGGTAGTTCTTACCCAGATTTCTTCACTTTTATAGATTTCTTTACTGTCGTTTTATTGGACAGTTGGAAGTTGCTCTTGCCTCTTTAACTTGAAACTTAGGACTTAATTTCTAAGTTTTTGTAAGCTAATAAAAATATGGATAGCTGCAGTTTTGAGGAAGTAGCTTTTTTAGAGGGATGGTGGTGAATGTAGAGTGCCCTGCTCTCAACTGTCCTTGTCATTCTACAGTTCTTGTGGTCATACTATATACTTTTCTTAGGGAAGGCTTTAAAATATGGAAATTGACCTAACCGTCCTGACTTATTTATTTCCTATCACCATCTTGCTCCCCCACTCTTTCCTTTCTGTCCTCGCTATCCCTTAAATTTGTAACTATGTATAGTCTTTCTACCTCTGTGTTTCCTTTTGTGTCCTTGGTGAAGTTTTCCTTTGCCTTAAGCTAGTGGCTTTTTATGTACTTCAGCCTCAGTAAAGAGATGGAGAAACTGGGAAATAAATTGTAGTTAGGGTTGGAGAGTTGCCTCAGGCATGAAAGATTGGGATTTGAGAAATATAGAAGAACTTTTAAAAAAAATCCATCCTTGACTGGGTATGGTGGCTCATGCCTATAATCCTAGCACTTAGGGAGGCTGAGGCATGTGGATCATGAGGTCAGGAGTTCAAGACCAACCTGGCCAAGATGGTGAAACCCTGTCTCTACTGAAAATACAAAAATTAGCTGGGCGTTGTGGCACATGCCTGTAATCCTAGGACTCAGGAGGCTGAGGCAGGAGAATCGCTTGAACTCGGGAGGTGGAGGTTGCAGTAAGCCGAGATCTTGCCACTGCACTCCAGCCTGGTGACAGAGTGAGACTCTGTCTCAAAAAAAAAAAAATTCATCCTGGCCAAATTTGAGTCTGGCTGTATCAGTTTGTCATGTAATGAATTTGTTGCATTTAGAGGCTTTTTCCTGAAGTTCCATTCCCACCCCTCTTTCTGTGGTGATCTGCTCTAAGACCCAAGAGCCTTTGCAGTAGGGTAGGAGGGAAATTGCCTGTAAGAAGAACACTTATATCCACACAGAAAACAGCAGAGGTAGATAGAAAAATAAGGACAAGGACTAAGACTAGGGATAAAGATAAAAACAATTGAAACCTTTATTAATTCAGAGATTTGGCTATTTTGGCAAATATGCAAATATCCTTTAAGTCTGTATAGATTTTAGAAAGCTGAGTCCTGTAGACTGGTTGTTTCAAGGATACTTATTTTGGAAAGAAGAAAAAACACTTTTTATTGCTTGAGAGGAAGAGTAGCAGTATGACATTCTCTTTGATTTTGGTATACTGTGTATCACTGGACCCGAAAGGTTGATTCAGTCCCCAGAATACCATGCAGCGTGAGCAGTTGTAGTTTCTGGCTAGACTCAAATTTTTTTTATTGCTTCCATTTTTTCTTTTTAAGAGGTGAAATACGTAACTGATTAATAGATATTTTGTAGATTTACCCAAGATAGCATTTTAACATTTTTCTATTTCCTAATAAAAAAGTTCTATCTCTAGGAAAAAGAGCTATGTGGAAAGTGAAGATTTGTCAGATGCTTTCAGGACCCAGTCAGCTTTCCAAACAGAGCCAGTAGGACCAGAAGAGAAGACAGGCAGAGCTACAGAACCCTCGCAGGGCCAAGATCTCTTTGACAGGGCATCGCCATTGGAACAAGCACGAGGTACTGAACTATTGGAAATTATTTGCTAATGCATATGTTGTAATTTCCTTTTTCGTTTCCTCATTTTGGATTTTGTTTTGTTTTGTTTTTTTGAGGCAGGGTCTACATCCTGTTGCCAAGGCTGGAGTCCAGTGGTGTGATCACAACTCACTGCAGCCTCAACTTCCTGGGCTGTTCAACCTATCTTCCCATCTCAGCCTCTTGAGCAGCTGGGTCTACAGGCACACATCACCACACCAGGCTAATTTTTTGTGTTTTTAGTGGAGATGGGGTTTTGCCGTGTTGCCCAGGGTGGGTTTGAACTCCTGGGCTCAGGTCATCTGCTCTGCCTTGGCCTGCCAGAATGCTGGGATTATGGGCATGAGCCACTGTGCCTGGCCTTTTTTTTTCCCTCTTAATTTTTAGATGGGTTCTAGCTATGTTGCCCAGGCTGATCATGAACCTCTGGGCTCAAGCAGTTCTTTCGCCTCAGCCTCTTGTGTAGCTAGGATTTGATGCATGCATCGTCACTCCTGGCTTGGATGTATTCATCCTATACTATCATATGGTAAACTGAAAATGCTTTGGTTTGCCTCGTATCTATTAATGTCATATTTACAGTACTTTTATAGGAAAAGGTCTCCTCTTAACCTTGTTAACTGATTTAAGCCGAAATTATTTTTGCTTTGGAAACCATGCTGTCAGATGATCACAGCATACTTTACATTCAAGACAAGACTACTTTCAGTGCATCTTCCACTTTTCTCCCACGAATTAATTTATATTCTTATTAAGAGTCAATTTTGTTGCTAAGCTTATTTTTATAAAACAGATGAATTTTAAGTTGTAAAATAAATGATTGTTTCTAAGAAAATGAGGTTGAATGCATTGGAAATACTCAAGGGTAAATCATTTGAAAAATTGCACTTGGGTCAGGTGTGATGCCTCATGCCTGTAATCCCAGCACTTTGGGAGGACGAGGCAGGAGGATCACTTGAGATCAGAAGTTCAAGACCAACCTGGCCAACCTGGCGAAACCCTGTCTCTCCTAAAAATACAAAAGTTAGCCAGGCATGGTGGCGGCTGCCTGTAATCCCAGCTACTTGGGAGGCTTAGACAGGAGAATCACTTGAACCTGAGAGGCAGAAGTTGCAGTGAGCCAGGATCGTGCCAGTGTACTCCAGTGTGGGTGACAATGTGAGACTCTGTCTCAAAAAGAAAAATTGCTCTGAAATTAGATGTGGAGAAGCAGCTACAAAAATGTGGCGGATCAGGCACAGTGGCTCATGCCTGCAATTCCAGCACTATGGGAGGCTGAGGTGGGTGGATGGCTTGAGCCCAGGAGTTCAAGATCAGCCTGGGCAACAGGTGAAATTCTGTCTCTACAAAAATCAGCAGGGTGTAGTTCTGTGTACCTTAAGTCCCAGCTACTTGGGAGGCTGAGGTGGGATTGCTTAAGCCCAGGTGGTTAAGGTGATCATGACACTGCACTCCAGCCTGCGAGACAGATCCAGACCCTGTCTGAAAAATAAAAATATGGGGAAAGTTGTTTAAAAAAATTATAGGCTTCTGCTGTTGATTTGTCTTAAGTACTCTACAATTATTTTCTTTTAACAAAGAAACCCAAACTGGAAATTGAGAACTACATTCTGTGCGCTTAAATAGCGGTGGTATTTTGTAACTCCAAACTGTAGTTGAGTACTCAAAAGGCCTTGCCTGATTATATGTTGTAAGATTAACAAATGAGTACACATTATATGTTAGAAAAATTTTAAGGGATGTTTGTGTTTCCCTTGATGAAAAATGTTACATATATGAAAGAAGATAGTGATATTATCACTCAAATAAGCAATAAAAGAAAAAAATAGATGCATTGGACTTTAGAATTGAAAACTTTTATGCTTCAAAAGACACTATCAAGAAAGGGAAAAGAGTAACCAAAAAAAATGAGAGAAAATATATGCAGATCATACATGTGGAAAAGGACTAGTATTAAAAATATATAAAGAACTCTTACAACTCAACATTAAAAAGACAAATGGGCAAAGGACTTGAATAGACATTTCTCAATAGAAGTTGTGCAAATGGCCAGTAAACACATGAAAATATACTCAATATCATTAGACATCCAGGAAATGTAATTCAGAACCACAGTGAGGCCGGGTGCGATGGCTCATGCCTGTAATCCCAGCACTGAAAGCAGATCATTTGAGGTCTGGAGTTCGAGACCGGTCTGGAGTTCGAGACCAGCCTGGCCAACATGGTGAAACCCCACCTCTACAAAAATTAGCTGAGTGTGGTGGTGGGCACCTGTAGTCCCAGCTACTCAGGAAGCTGAGGCTAGAGAAATGCTTGAACCCAGGAGGTGGAGGTTGTAGTCAGCCAAGATCGTGTACTGCATTCTAGCCTGGGTGACAGAGCAAGACTCTCTCTCAGAAAACAGAAAAAAGAAACAAAAAAAAAAAATACAAAACCATAGTGAGATACTGCTTTACACCCACTTGGTTAACTATAATTAAAAAAATAGAAAATAACATTTTGGTGAGGATATGGAGGGACTGAAACCCTCATACATTATCGGTAGAAATGTGAAATGGTACAGCCACTTTGGAAAGCAGTTTGACAGTTCCTCAAAACATTAAACATTGTGTTACCATGTGACTCAGCATTTGCACCCCTAAGTATATACCTGAGAGAAAGGAAAACACATGTCTACGCAAAAACTTTTTTTTTTCGAGACAGAGTCTTGCTTTGTCTCCCAGGCTGGAGTGTGTGGCATGATGTCAGCTCAGTGCAACCTCTGTCTCCTGAGATCAAGTGATTCTCCTGCCTCAGCCTCCCAAGTAGCTGGGATTACAGGCATGCACCACTACACCCAGCTAATTTTTGTATAGTTAGTAGAGACGGAGTTTAGCCATTTTGGCTAGGCTGGTCTCGAACTCCTGACCTCAAGTGATCCACCCGCCTCAGCCTCCCAAAGTGCTGGGATTATAGGCGTGAGCCACTGCACCTGACCTCAAACAAAAACTTGTGCATGAATATTCATAGCGGCATTACTCACAACAGCCAAAAAGTGGAAACAACTCAAATATTAATCAACTGATGAATAGACAAAGAAAATGTAGTATGGCCACATGAGTGGAGTATTACTCCTCCACAAGAAGGAGCAAAATACTGATACGTGCTTTAATACAGGTGAGCCTTGAAAACATTATGCCAAGTGAAAGAAGAAAGGCACAGAAGGCCACAAAATGTATGGTTCTGTTTATCCATAGGGAAATCTTTAGATACAGAATCGCAAATAACAGAAAGTAAATTGTTGATTGTCAGAGGCTGGAAGGTAGTGGGAATAAGGAGTGATTGCTAATAGGTATAGTCTTTTACTTTGGAATAATGAAAATAGTGGTGATGGCTGTACAACCTTGTGAGCATACTAAAATCCACTGAATTGTACGCTTTAAAAGTGAATTAATGATACATGAATTGTATGTATCAATTTAAAAAAGCTTCCCATGTACCTATCCCAATGGTATAAGATTTTTTCATATTTGCATCATCTCTCCTTTTTACTACTATTTTTCTGATATTTTAAAATTTCAGATGCCATTTGTGCATATTTCAGTATGCATCTTCAAAAGTGTGGACATTTTCTTACATAATCACAGTGCTATTAACACAGCTAACAAACTTGATTCTTTTTATTATCATCTGGTACAGCTGTTCATAGTGATTTGCATGTATAGGGGTCTGAGAGAGGTTTTGTTATGCTGCAGTACCTTTGTTGCGTCTCCTGTGTCGGTGCCTTGTTGAAATACTCTAGGTCAGTCACACTGTAGTTTGTCCCACTATTTAGGTTTGTCCCTTTGTTTACTCAAGGTGCCATTTCTCTTGTTTCTCTCTCCACATCTCCTACAAAGCAAAAGTTAGCTGTAAAGTCTTGATTAAACACATATTCAAGTTCTTTGGTACAATTTTTTTATGAATCCCCACCCTAACATTTAAAAACATTTAACTGACCTGTGATGGATTTGTATACATCATTTAAAAGTGCTGCTATTCTATTTCAAGAGAAAGATATTTCTTGCTATTTTTAGGTATTGTTGGGTATTTAGTTGATAAAATAACCTGGTCTCTCTGTTTGTTTTTGTTTTCTTATACAGACTCACCTATTGATTTTCATTTACAGTCATGGATGAATAATAAGGAACCTAAGGTAATCTTTTATATGTTATTTTCTGGAATATTATCGGGGAGTAAAAGTTTACATTTCACATATATAAGTTGTTAATATTAGTTAGATGTCATCTACTTTTTTATAGTAGAACTCTAACTTATCCAGCTTCAGTAAAAATGGGAGTTTCTCTCAAGTAATTAGAAGGTTCAGGAGTAGTGCTGATGCCTGGTACTATATTCTTGGGGTTGGTGATGTTGTCAGAGCTGAGTCTATCTCTACTGGCTTCATGTAGAGTGTTAGCTTCATGAGGGTAAGGGGAGGGGTGTGTGTGTGTGTGTGTGTGTGTGTGTGTGTTTCATTGTATCCTGAGTGCCTGAGTGTCTGGAATGATGGAATGGTTCTCGGTCCTTAGTTGTCACTTAATAATTTGTTAAATGATAGGCAAGCTGTCTTCATTTGTTGGCAACACAACCCTATACTCTTAACACTTGTGATCAGAAAAGAAGTGAAAAAAAGACAGGTCTCATGAGCTCACTTGGCTCGTATGCAAATCACTGTGCAAACCACTGTGCAAAGGGGTGGGTTGGGATGAACCTGGATCTAATGTCTACTTCTCTGTGTGTGCTTGTATAGGAGTGTATATACATGCACAGATAGAGGAGTGCAAGTGACAACCCCACTGGACCATGTGAAGTATAAAGGATGGGCTCTTCAAAGGAAAGATGCTGAGAAGATAGTTTATACCCAACATTACCACCAAACCTGGGTTTCAGGCATGCAGTCATGAATTTATGAGACTTTCTTATAAAATATAAACTAAATACTGTTAAAACTTATAAAAAGGAGATACACTTTTTATTTTACTTTTATGAGAGTTGTAAAGATTATTTTTATAGACTGATTGCAAAAGGATCTAAAGTAAAAGTTACTTCCCTCTGCCAGCGATTGGCAAACCATAGCTTAAGGCCTACATCCAGTCTGCTGCCTGTTTTTGCAAAGTTTTTTTGTAATACGGTCATGCCCATTTGTGTGTATGTTTTGTTTATGGCTGTTATTTGTGCTACAACAGTGAAGTTGAGAAGTTGTGACAGAGATTGTACAGCTCATAAAGCGTGAAGTATTTATTATCTGTTCCTCCCACAAAATGTTTGTTGACCGTGCCCTATGCACTCACCCTGTATGTGACCCCTAGTAAGTTTCAAGTATGAGAGATGCTTTTTAGAGGAAGTTCAGATGTAGTGAAGTTGAAATTAATTCAATTAATTTTTGAATTTAATAGTAATATAAGGGACAGTAAAACTGGAAAGCAACATAAGTATAGAAACCTGAGATGCTTGATTAAAAAGAGGAAGAAATAAGATTAGGGGAAAATAAATGTGTTAGAAAACAGACAGAAGGGAGCTGCTACTACGTGTAGGTCTCGTCCCACCTGTGGAACTATGCCACTTTATCAGAAAGGAGACATTTTCCAGGGACCCGGCATGGCAGAGTACATGGCATTCTCAGTAGCCAACATGACCAAAAAGACAGGGACATTTTACATACTGTTCTTTCCCATATAGATTTTTTCCCAATTCTCTATTATAAAGACTTTTTAAAGCACAGAGCTTCTATTGCATAACTGTTAACATTTGCCATATTCTAAGTGATCATCTATTTTAAATAACAGTAGATTATAGTAGTGCTTCGTGCCCCGGTGGTTAGATATTTGTGAGAATAGCTCAGCACTGTCCTCTCTAAATGTAAAATTGGATTGAGAGTCTGTCTTAAAAATTAGTGTGCATTTTGCAATATACTCCTATACTGGTGTTATTTATATATATGTAACATATAATGAAATATAATCACACTTAGAGGGAAATGTTACATTTTCATTCTGGGCCTTGAGTATCCTTAGTAAATGGCTGCATGCCCTTTAGGGTTACATGTTCTTCCCTGGTTGAGGAGCAGAGAAATTGATTATCCAACGTAATGGTGCAAAGAGGTCCTTAGATACAGGCTGCTGGGATCCAGGTTTGCTGTTATCTTCACTTTTTTGTAAGCCTTGTGTTGCTCAAGTTCAGATATATATTTGTGTACTTAATATAAGCCTCTTTAAGCATGTGCACACAGTTTGAGAGAAACCTTAAGTTTTAAGGATGTCCTATTGGGTAGGTCAGGTGAGGGAGGTGGCATGGGGGAAGGAATGTTATTAATATATATACAGTTACTAGCCCTTCATTGCCTAAGCTGTGATTTACAGATACTAAACACATTGGAGGTTGAGAACACACTTGGTCCTTTTTGTGGCCTTGTACTGTACTCTTCAGAGCCCTGAGTTGAGTGTGTGCTTCTCTTACTTGCCATTTTGTTTCTTATAGATTATTGTGCTTGATGCTGGAAAACATTTTGAAGACAAGATTCTGAACAGTGACCTAAGCCACACTAGCTTATTAGAAAATGAGAAACTTATGTTACCGACAAGCTTGGAAGATTCTTCTGGTACGACAGAGTAACCTGCATTTCCCTGGTCTTCACCTTGCCACTCCACTTTATTCTTCTTTGTTGCAGTAGTTATGATGCCAAATCTTTAGGGTTTTCTTTGGTCCTTCCCTTTTCTTCCTACCTGCCAGCACTCAAATGGCCACTTCTATTAAGTGATGGAATTCAAGAATTTATTTCTGTATATCTGTCCCATTATACTCATCCCTCAGTTTAACATTGTTAGGGTACAAAGTAGTCACCTGGAGGTGCCATTCAGTATACAGCACTGTGTTTAGAAATTGGGGGAACTATGAAATTTATTTTTATTTTTTTGTTGAGGTGGGGTCTCGCTCTGTCACCTGGGCTGGAGTGCAGTGGCACAATCTTGGCTCACCGCAACCTCTGCTCCTGGGTTCAAGTGATTCTCTTGCCTCAACCTCCTCAGTAGCTGGGATTACAGGCATGCACCACCACATCTGGCTAATTGTATTTTTGGTAGAGACAGGGTTTCACTATGTTGGCCAGGCTGGTCTAGAACTCGTGACTTAAAGTGATCTGCCCACCTCAGCCTCCCAAAGTGCTGGGATTACAGGCATGAGCCACTGTGCCCGGCTGGAACCATGAAATATTTGGCCTCTGCTCTCTGACATCTTAGGTGCGGAGAGGAGATGCAGAACCAAATGTTGGATTGGGTTGCATAAACCCAACAGGCCCCCAAATGTGCCTGGGATTATAAGGAGTGAGGAATTAACTCTGATTGAGGCGGGTACTGAAGCTTTCTAGAAAAAGTATGGAACCTGTGCCAGGCCTTAGATACAGGAGGAGGAGGACATGTCAGGAAGCAGGAACAGTGTCAGCAAAGGCACAGCTGTGAGGCATGTGGGTTGTGTTTGGGGAACAGCCAGGGGTTTTGCTTGGCAAGTTTACAGGACCTATAGGAGGCCACATTGGTAAATAAGCCCAAAAAAGTAGACTGGGGCCATGTTATGCATGGCTTTGAAGGGCAGTCTGATGAGCTGAGTGCACATCACATCCATGGAGAGCAGGTTTTGCTGCCAAAGGAGTTTTCAGACTCTTTTGGATTTTCGAATTGTGGTATTGACCTGAATGTATCCAATCTTCAATTGCTTTAGTATGCTAGTTTCTTGGAGACAAGATTCCTAGGTCAAAGGTGATGATTGTTGTTGAGACTCTTAATGTTGATTGCAAAATTGAACTTTAAAATGGCGTTGCCAACTTAGAAGACCATGACTGATTGAGTTTTGTTTTAGTTTGTGCTTACTGAGCTGGGTGTTACAGCATTGAAAACCCCTGCAGTGGTCTCCCTCCTTCCCTCTGTCCTCTCTCCTTCCTCCCTTTCTTTCTTTTACTTCTCCTGCGATAGTCTTATCTATACTTTTTTGATAGAGGTAACCATTTACTACACCATTTTCTAAAGAGTCTGCTCTTCTGTAATGCCACATTTATTGTATCCTAACTTTCAATAACATGCCAGGATCTGTTTCTGTCCTGTCCTTTCATAGAGGTTAAATATTTACCTTGTATTAAAATTTTCATAATGATTTATAGTTGACTGAAGTTATAAGTTATCTCATGTCAAATAAAAAAAAATCTTAGATTCATTTATGTCTTAGCCTTTTTAATTACAAATTATTGCTTAGTCACTACTTTAAGGCATGTTTTGTTTTTTTTTTCTTAATTTATCAATAGATGATGATATTGATGATGAAATGTTTTATGATGATCATTTGGAGGCTTATTTTGAGCAATTGACAATTCCAGGAATGATGTATGAAGACCTAAAAGGACCAGAACCTCCAGAAAAAGGTTTTAAGTTACCTACAAGTGATCTTAATCAGGTATGTTCCAGTCTTGATGATTTCTCAGAGATTTAACATTAGAAAATTACAATTGGTCTTATTGGATGTTCACATGAAATGTAAGCCTTTGGTTTTCTTTAGACTCTGTGTTTCCCATGTATGAATTGATGAGAAATGCCTAGCCTTTCTTCCTTCTTGCTATCTTTCCCTCACCTACAGAAAATTAAAGGAATAACACAATGAACATCTACACCCTTTTCCTGCAGTTAACCAATTGCTAAAGTTTGCCACTTTTGCATTTTCCTTTTCTCTTCATACTTTCTTTTCTGAATCATTTGAAAGTAAGTCTCAGAGAGTATGACATTTCACTTGAATACTTACTTCAACATTTATCTTTTGTACATAAGGACATTTTCCTGCATAATCACAATTCTGTTATCTAACTTTGATATAATGATTTAAATTACTGTGCAGTCCATATTCACATTTACCCAGTTGTCCCCAGAATGTCCTTTATTCTTACTATTTTGTTATCTACAAATTTAATCAAAGATTAACCTTGCCTTTGGTTGTCCTGTCTCTTTATTCCCTTTTAATTTGGAGTAGTTCTTTCATGAGGTGATTTATTTTGTAAAATCTAGGCCCTTTGTTTTGTAGAGTGTACCGTAATCTAGTCAGGAGGGAAAAAATAACAATAACCTGTTTTTTTTTTTCTTCACAAATCAATAAGAAGAGAGCAGACTCTTCAGAAAATGGTGTGGCAAATAGTTACCTCTATCAAAAAAGTATAGATAAGCCTATTGTAGAAGAAGTAAAAGGAAGAAAGGGAGGAAGGAGGGAGGAGAGAGGATAGGAAGGAGGCCACTGCAGGGGTTTTCAATCCTGTAACACCCAGCTCAGTAAGCACAGACTAAAACACAAACTCTCAGTCAGTCATAATCTGTTTTTTTTTCCTTCCTGACTAGATTAGATTAAACATTTTGGCAAGAATACATTAAACAGTTTTCTCATGAGTGGATTCATAGTAAACATAGGCAGTGTGGTGTACTTCTCTTTGCCTCACACCAGGAGACATTTGTCTCTCCCATGATTGGTGATACTGTGTTTGATAATATTGGCTAAGGTAATGTCAGCTAGATGTCTCCTTGTGAAGGTAGGTTTGTTATTAATACGTCATCTGTGGGATGAGATATCAGAGCCCATTGAACATCTTACTCTCTGACAACCCTCCACTACCTGGTTTCAGTATCCTTGCTGAAGCCTCTTGGAAACATTGATTACTTTCATGGTGACAATGGCGATTTTTCTAATTCCTTCTACATTTATTATCTGGCATCCTTCAGTAAATCTACATTTCTCCCTCAGATTATTTCATTTCAATTTAAAAGATAACATATTCTTTCAACAGGCAAATGAAAGCAGTAGCTTAAACTGCAAGTTTCAATCAGAAAATAACAGCTCTCTGATTTCCCGTGACTCACACTCTTCTGAAACAACTTACAAAGAGTCTCAGGAAGGCCAAATTATTTGTCTCCCTGGGACTAGTAAGTATAGAAATACGATTCTTTTGTTGTTAAGTTCTAGTTTTGACTTTACCTTTTTTTAAAAGAAAAAATCATTTCTCTGGTATGATTTAACATATATTAACCCTTCTAATCCATCAGGTCTTTTGACAGTCTAAAACTTTTCAAAAGAGCTTTTAATAATAGCTGGGTAAATTAGTGTTACTAGAAATACCGCAGTATGTATTTCTTGGATTGACTGTCATGAATGATGATAATTCTCTCCAGACATCAATAATTAAATATGAATTTTTCTGTATGGTAGCAGTTTATCATGTATATTATTGCCTCTTACTGTTGCTTATTTTCTCTCTGTGAAAATGGCTAAATTTGTCATAGGAATGCTAAGTATTAGGTTTACATAAAATAATTTGACTAGCAAGAAGCAGTTATGTTAGATCATTCAGATTTGATGTGGCTCTCTTAAGATTTTTCTTTATTTTTCAGGTAATTCTGTAGGTACTGGAGGTAGTAGAAGGCACACAGATGGTATGTTACCATTTTCCTGTGATATATGGAGAACTGAGAAAGAAATGGAAAATTTGAATGATATTGTTTCAGATCTTAGCAGCGTAAGTTATCCATTTTCCTTAGATTTCCTATGAAAAAAGGAATAAGGGGTGTTTTGTGTTTGTATGATATCAATTCTTTTCAAAGAAACAATTACTGTTGACTTTCTAAATATATAGAAAAAGCATGAAAATCACTGTTGATAATGTTTTTATATGTTTGTAAGTATATTTCATAAAATTGTTTACATTTTCTTGCATTTAAATATTTAATGTCTTGCATTTAGATTAGTCATTTGGAAAGTTCTTTAGCCCAATGTCCAGTCATTAAACAAAAAAGCAAGTGGATCTTTTACCTTGCTGAAACATATTTTTCATTGTTTCAGCTTTTTGTTTGTTAATAGTACCCCATTTCTCCTGTACCTAAAACTTGGTAGTCATTTCTGACTCTTACCTATTCATTATGCCCTTTTTCAGTAATGTTATTATAGTTGTATAAAGTATGACTTGAATTTTGCATGTAGGTTAATTTTTTCTCACTTAGACCTACTTGTCGTGCATTGATTAAAATAATGCTTGCTTTTTTGCTTTATTCTTTGTATCTCTATTTTGTACGTTAAATATGTATGTATGTTTATTTTATTTATTTATTTATTTATTTTTTGAGACAGTGTCTTGCCCTATCGCCCAGCCTGGAGTGTGGTGGTGTGATCGTGGCTCACTGCAACTTCTGCCTCCAAGGCTAAAGTGATTGTCCTGCCTCAGCCTCCCAAGTAGCTGGGATTACAGGGACGTGTCACCACACCTGGCTAATTTTTTGTATCTTTAGTAGAGACAGGTTTTCACCATGTTGGCCAGGCTGGCCTTGAATTCCTGACCTCGTGATCCGCCTACCTTGGCCTCCCAAAGTACTGGGATTACAGGTGTGAGCCACCACGCCCAGCCACATGTTAAATAGATTTTTAATTTAAATTTTTAACTCGTAAAATACATATAACATAAAATTTACTTTTTTTTTTTTTTTTTTTTGAGGTGGAGTCTCACTCTGTCACCCAGGCTGTAGTGCAATGGCACAATCTCGGCTTACTGCATCTTCTGCTTCCTGGATTCAAGCGATTTTCCTGCCTTAGCCTCCCAAGTAGCTGGGATTACGGGCGCACATTACCACATTAGCACCCAGTTAATTTTTGTATTTTTGGTGGAGACGGGGTTTCACCATGTTGGCCAGGTTGGTCTCAAACTCCTGGCCTCAAGTGATCTGCCCGCGTTGGCTTCCCAAAGTGCTGGGATTACAGGAGTGAGCCACTGTGCCTGGATATTATCTTTATTTTTAAGTGTACAGCCCAATAATGTTAAGTACGTTTACATTGTGCAGCCAGTCTTCAGGGCTCTTCATCTTGTAAAACTGAAACTTTACCCATTAAACAACAAACCTCAGTTCCCTCCCGCCTTCCAACTCATGGTAACTACCATTCCACTTCCTGTCTCTATGAATTTGCCTACTCTGGGTAACCTAATATAAGTGGAATCATACAATATTTGGCCTTCTGTGTTTGCCTTATTTTATTAAGCATGTTGTGTTCAAGGTCTATTCATGTCGTAGCATATATCAACATTTCATTCTTTCTTATGACTGAATAATATTCTGTTATATATACCACATTTTATTTATCCCTTCATCCTTCAGTGAACACTTGGGTGTTTCTGTCTTTTGACTTTTGAGTATAATGCTGCTGTGAACATTGGTATACAAATACCTGTTTGAGTCCTTGCTTTCAGTTTGTTTGGATATACACGTAGTAGTGAAATTGCTGGATCATATGGTAATTCTGTGTTTAGTGTTTTGAGGAACTGCCATACTGTTTTACATGACAACTGCACTAGTTTACATCCACCAGTGAAACACTAGGATTTCAATTTTTCCACATCCTAGTTAACACTATTTTTTTCCTTTTTTTTTTTTTGAGATGGAGTATCACTCTTGTTTCCCAGGCTGGAATGCAATGGCATGACCTTGGCTCACTGCAACCTCCACCTCCCAGGTTCAAGCGATTCTCCTGCCTCAGCCTCCTGAGTAGCTGGGATTACAGGCATGCACCACCATGCCCAGCTACATTTTTGTATTTTTAGTAGACAGACTTTCACCATTTTGGTCAGGCTGGTCTCGAACTCCCAACCTCAGGTGATCCACCTCAGCCTCCCAAAGTGCTGGGATTACAGGCATGAGCCACCTCGCCTGGCTTTCCCTTTTTAAATTATAGTTAACCTAATGAATATGAAGTAGTGTCTCATTGTGGTTTTGATTTGCATTTCCCTGATGACTAGTGATGTTGAACATCTTTTCATGTGCTTATTGGCTGTTGTATGTCTTCCTTGAGGAAATGTTCATTTAAGGCCTTTGCCCACTTTTTAATTGAGTTGTTTTGTTGTTGTTGTTGAATTGTAGAGTTCTTTATGTTTTCTGGATATAAATTCCTTACCAGATGTATCAATTGCAAAATTTTCTCCCATTCTGTAGTTGTCTTTTACTTTCTTGACATTGTCCTTTTACGTCCAAAAATTTTAAATTACGATGTAGTGTGATCTATTTTTTGTGTTGCTACCTGTGCTTTTGTTGCTGTATCAATGAATGTGTTGTCAAATTCAATGTCATGAAGGTTTTCCTGTTTTCATCTAAGAGTTTTATAGAGTTAGCTCTTATGCTTAGATTGTTGTTCTGTGACTTTGTGAAAGAAAAAGAAAAAAGGGGAGAGAAAAAAGATTGTTGATTTGTTTTGAGTTTGTTTTTATATATGGTGTTTGATGAGAGTCTCACTAACATCATTCTTTTGCACGTGGGTATTAAATTTTCTCAGCACCATTTATTTAAAAGGCTGTTCTTTCTTCATTGAATGGTCTTGGCACTTTTGTCAGAAATCAATTTACCATGTATGTGAGAGTTTATTGCTGTGTTCTCTATCTTACCCTATTGGTCTGTTTGTCTGTCTTTTTGACAGTGCCACACATCTCTAATTACTATATCTTAGTAGGACATTGGGCAGTGTTAGTCCTCCAACTTAATTCTTTTTCAAGATTGTTTTGGTTGAGGCCCTTTGCAATTCCATATGAATTTAAGGATCAGTTTTTTCATTTCTTTAGAAATGTTTCTTGAAATTTTGAGAGGGATTTTGTTGAATCTACAGGTCACTTTGGGTAGTATTGATATCTTAACAATGTTAAGTCTTCATCTTCATGAACATGCAGGATGTCTCTCCATTTGTTTAGGTCTTGAGGTCTTTCAACAGTGTTTTGTAGTTTTCAGTATGTCTTCCACCTCCTTGATTAGATTTATTACCAAGTACTGTAGTTTTTAGATGCTGTTGTAAATGGAGTTGTTTTCTTAATTTACATTTTGGATTGTTTATTGTTGGTGTTCAGAAACACCTGATTTTTATGTGTTGATCTTGTACCCTCTAGATTTTTCTCACTACGTTGGCCACGCTGGTCTCGAACTTCTGATTATTTCAAGTGATCCATCTGCCTCTACCTCCCAAAGTGCTGGGATTACAGGCATGAGCCACCACGGCCAGCCTTTGTAATCTTTAGAATCAGTTTGTTAGTATCCAGAAAGAACTTGCTGGGATTTTGGTTGGTATTAAATTGAATACATTGGTGAAGTTGGGAAGAAATGACATTTGACAGTGTTGAGTCTTCGTATCCATGAACATCAAATATCTATTTATTTGTTTTCTTTTTTTCTTTCTCAGAGTTTTGTAGTTTTCCTTTATATGGATGTTACATATATTTTGTTAGATTTATACCTAACTTACTTCATATATGGGGGTGTTAATGTAGATAGCATTGTTTTAAATTTCAAATTCTACTTGTTCATTGCTGGTGTATAGGAAAGCAGTTAACTTTTATATAATAAACGTGTATCCTGTCATCTTTCTATAATCATTTATTAGGTCCAGGAATTTTTTTTTTTCTTTTGTCAATTCTTTCGGATTTTCTGCATAGGTGATCATGTCATCTGCAAACAAAGATGGTTTTTATTTCTTCCCAACCTGTATACATTTTATTTCCTTTTCTTGTCCTATTGCATTAGCTAGGATTTACAGTATGAAGTTGAAAAGTAGTGGTGAGAGGAGACATCCTTGCTTTATTCCTGATCTTAGTGGAAAGGCTTCTAGCTTCTTACAATTAAGTATGATGTTAACTATAGGGTTTTTTTTTTTTCAAGTTGAGAATGTTTCTCTAGTTTACTGGGAGTTTTTATCATGAATGGGTGTTCAGTTTTTGTCAGATACTTTTTTTGTATCTATTGATATGATCGTGTGATTTTGTTTTTTTTGTAGTCTGTTGATGTGATAGATTACATTAATAGATTTTTGATTGTTGAACCAGGCTTGCATACCTAGGATCTCCTTGGTTACGATGTATAAGTTTTTTATATGTTATTTGATTTGATTTGCTAACATTTTGTTGAGAAGTTTTACATCTTTGTTCATGAGAGATATTGGTCAGTAGTTTTATTTATTTATTTATTTATTTATTTGAGGTGGAGTTTCACTCTTGTTGCCCAGACTGGAGTGCGATGACGTGATCTTGGCTCACCACAACCACTGCTTCCCAGGTTCAAGTGATTCTCCTGCCTCAGTCTCCTGAGTTGCTGGAATTACAGGCATGCTTCACCATGCCTGGCTAATTTTTTTTTTTTTTTTTTAGACAGAGTCTCAATATGTTCCCCAGGTTAGAGTGCACTGCTGCGATTTCGGCTCTCTGCAACCTCCACCTCCTGAATTCAAGTGATTCTTCTGTCTCAGCCTCCTAAGTAGCTAGGATTACAGACATGGAGTGCACCACAGGCCTGTCTTTGTTTTGTATTTTTAGTAGAGATGAAGTTTCACCATGTTGGTCAGGCTCATCTCAAACTCCTGACCTTATGATCTGCCTGCTTCGGCCTCCCAAAGTGCTGGGATTACAGATATGAGCCACTGTGCCTGGCCTTAATTTTGTATTTTTGGTAGAGACAGGGTTTCTCCATGTTGGTCAGGCTGGTCTGGAACTCCTGACCTCAGGTGATCCGCCTGCCTTGGCCTCACAAAGTGCTGGGATTACAGGCATGAACTATAAATATATTCCAGATGACTTAAAGATTTAAATATAAAAGTATTAGGAAAAAATACAGATAGATTGTCTTATATTCTTTAGTGGATAATGTCTTCTAAGTGTAACACTCTAATGTCTTGAACTGTGTCCCCTCAAAAGGATATATCCAAATCCTAAGCCTGGTAACTATAAATTATGCTATTATTCTGAAACAAGATCTTCACAGATGTAATTAACTTAAGGATCTTGAGATAAGACTATCCTGGATTTAGGGACCCTAATCACAATGACCAATGTCTGTATCAGAGGAAAGATAAGAAAATTTCAGACAAAGATACAGAGCACAAGGCCGAGTGAATACAGAGACAGAGATCTGACTGCTGCTGGTACAAGTCAAGGAACACCAGGAGCCAGTAGAAGCTGGGAGAACCAGGAAGGATTCTCCTCTAGAGCCTTTGGAGGGAACACCAGCCTGCTAGCATCTTGATTTCAGACTTTCGACCTCCTGTGAGGAAACAAAGTTCTGTTGTTTTAGGCCAGCATGACTGTGGTAATTTGCTCTGGCAACCAAGGAAGCTCACACACACATTAAAGCCTAAAATACATGAAGACCAATATATTTCTGTAACATAAAAATCTTACAAAATTAAGTTAAAATACAAATACTCCAATAGAAAAAAAAATGACAAATACCATTTAAAACAAGATAACTACTTTTCATATACAACATTTGCAAAGATTAAAAAGAAACATAATGTGGAAAATTGGTCTCCTCTGTAAAGCAACTTAATCTTGAATAAGGAAGGTCATTACAACTTCTAGCTTCCAGTTCTGTGTGTAAAGGGCTTGGAAGTTGCCACTCCATCCTGACAAGTAAAAAGATGAACAAACTAACAAATCAACAACTCTTCTTAGATCCGTAAGAGAAGGTAACAAGATGAACTGCTGCCTCTAAAACTGAGAGACAGACAGGCAAATACAGAGAATACTAACATACCAGGTGATACACTCCCAAGCAGAAACCTCTATCATCCTGTAATGTAATGCACACATAGAGCTTACTTTTGGTATGTGAATCTCTTGATGTGCTTCCCATGACCACATCACAATGTCTGGTTTTAGTAAGTTGCTTATCATTGGTTCATATATTCATACATAGTCTAGAATCCAGTGAATACTCTATGTTCTATTCCTTCATATAATAAACATATCAATTATATAATTTTTCCCATAAATTTTTAACATAAGTTATAAAAACAAAACTTACTGTTGCTGTGTTAAAAAATCTGTTTTTTTTTAATTTTTTTTAGAATAAAAAGAATGAGGGGAAGGAAGAGGAAGAGATTTTAGGAAAATAGATAAAAAGAGAAATAAAGAAACAGAAAAAGAAAGAAAAAATGAAAGAGAAAGAGTAAGAGATTTTAGAAAAAGAGAGAAAAGGAGAAAGAAAGAAACTGCAAAAGAAAGAAAAAAATGAAAGAGAAAGAAAGAGGAAGAGATTTTAGAAAAAGAGAGAAAAGGAGAAAGAAAGACACAGCAAAAGAAAAAGAAAAAA